>VWYI01025693.1:12952-27302 GCA_013399455.1 Anthoscopus minutus | reverse complement strand
AGCTGCAAGGAAGTCCTCTGTCTCGAGATTGAACTGTCCTGGGCTGGATGGGCTGCTAACCTCGCCTTTTTAATTCCCACCATGCAAAAAATGACAGAAAATTCTGAGGAAGCTGATGGTTCAAAGCTTATAAAATCCATGAGTGGATAACCAGCTATACCGTGGGTCTAGTCCTTATGGGAAGCCCCACATTAGAGTGTCAGCTGTAGNATGGGAAGCCCCACATTAGAGTGTCAGCTGTAGGAGGGTGTTCCCTCTTGGGGGGATGCGAGGTCTGATTCTGGCTAGCTTAGGACCCCACGTTTAACAACCCCAACAAAGACAAAGGCAAAAGACAAGGAACGCTCTCTCCCTAAAGGACCAACAGTCCCACAGTTTATTGCAGAACAACTCATGTGGCGTCCAAGAGGAAAGGAGGAGAGAGAGACCCAGGGGTCCAGGCCCCCTGGGATACAACCCAGGGAGAGGGGGCGGGGGGAGGTCATGGCCAATGACACACCTGAATGGAGGGGAGAAGTGAGAAGACATCTCAGGTAACACATCACCATGGTCTGGGGGAGGGGAGGGGGAGAGGTGTGTGGGGTGAACCAAACCACTAGTACAAAATAATAACTAGACAAACTGTTCTATGCAATGCAACATTAATCCTGTGGTGCGCTGACGGCTGAAGACCCCTGCTAACTCAAGCACCCCGGCCAGGAGCTGTGTATGGGATACCCCCTGCGAGTGGGAAGGATCCAAAGGTGCTGCTATAGCAGGCAATTGCTCTTTGGCTTGTTTGGCTGTTATTCTGCACTCAGAGAAGGCAAGAACGAGAGGGAGTGGCTCTTCCATAAAGTGGCTTTCTTTCTTCAGATGGAAGAGCAAAAGGCAGTGATACAGGGCTTGTGGCAACTTAAGAATAGGAGAGGTCCAAGGAGGGGGGGTACCCAACCTCTAACCAATTGAGGGTACCCTGGGGAGGGGTGAAAGTGGGGTACAATCCAATGGAGAAAGCAGAGGGATGGGACATCAAGTTTTAGGGGATTTCCAAAGGGGATTTCCAGGCAGGGGGTTGGCACAAGGGAAAATTGACAAGGAACCTACTAGAGTAAGGGACAGGCATTGGATAGATTGACAGTGGGATAGTAGGAGGGTACAGGCTAGGACTAAGCCATTAACGTGGGAAATACCATTAACAATAAACCTCTCCACAACACTGTGGCTTGATTTTTTTCTCCTTAGCACTCTGGAGTTTACTATCCAATTATCTAGTAACTGCCTCCCCTTTGCAATAATCACCATATTTTATTAGTGTTGTTTGGGAGTGAGCGGCTTGTTTGGAGCAGTTTGTAGCGAAAGTGTGAGATTGTGTGAGTAACTACAAAACTAACTTTCTGCTATAATGTCCTTTATCATGGAATCATGGAATCACAGAATGTCTTTGGTTTGAAAGGGACCTTAAAGCTCATTATTCTCAACCCTCTGCCATGGCAGGAACACTTTCCCCTGTCCCAGGCTGCTCCAAGCCCCAATATCCAACCTGGCCTTGGGCACTGCCACGGATCCAGGGGTAATCACAGCTGCTCTGGGCACCCTGTGCCAGGGCCTGCCCGCCCTGCCAGGGAACAATTCCTGCCCAATGTCCCATCCAGCCCTGCCCTCTGGCACAGGGAGGGAGCCATTACCCTGTGTCTTGTAAAGACAATTTTTAGTAATTTATGCTTATTCACAGTATTATTTATTTTTAACTTACTCTACAATTAGCAAATTAAAAATAATTTTATATCACTCACTACCATTAAATTCCTGTGCTTATCGTATTTGCCTTGGGTACCTTGGGGAAGGTGGAAGGGAGGGGTTGTATGGTAGCAGGAAATATTTATATGGCCCAGCTGAGGTCAGTAATTAACCCTACTTTCCCCTCTGTCACAACTGAAGTGGCATTTAAACTGTGCTATCACAAAGTCTCTATAAAGGCAGACCAGAAACATTGCACAACACACACTAAATAACACACACTTAATAACACACACTAAAACAATGCCACTGATTTGATCCTTTGCTGATTATCTTGGTTATATTTTGATAAAATAAACAGACTTATTTACAAGTAGCATTGCTTTATAAGATGCCCCTCATACCTTAACTCCTATAAGACAGACCAACAGTTTTTGAAACATTTTTTTACGTAGTCTTAGGAACACAAAACAAGTAATTTTGTAAGAATGCTGGAGGACTTCACTAGAAATTTCTTTCCTCTTTTTCTATAACTTGCTTATACTTTATTCCTAACAATTATACCAATGTTATGTAAGAAGCACTATGATATGGTACTGTTTTTGCAGAACCTCAGTAACTGCTCAAATTAAGCTCTCTGAAGGATTTTCATCCTTAAGCCTGCAGCCTGATTTTACTTTAAAGTGCCCCATGTTGCCTTGACTTGGATTCAGACTGCATTAGCTTTTCTAGGAGAGGATTTGTATATCCTTTTAAGATGAAGGAGCTGTGGTTATTTCCCCAATGGAGAGAGGTTAATCTGTAGCACATTGTGTACATAACACTCAAAGAATTCTGGCAAACCCAGTGGAAGGCTGTTGTGGTGCATGTTCATTTAAATGAGTTTGATTCTGTTTAAGTCAGTTGGAAAAGTTGGCTGCTCCCCTATGTTGTTTGGTTTATCCCAACACTGTACCTCCTCCTCAGTTGTCAATCCCTCTTGTACCACCCCTTATTCCAACACCTTCGCTATCAGTCATTCTGAACCCCACCCCTTGTTCCTATCTGTCATTGTCAACCCTGCCCCTTGTTCTAGACCCTTCCCTGTCAATCTCTCAACCCTTAATGGCCCAATGTCCCTCAATTGTTGTCCTTGCCCCTCACCTTGCTATTTGTTACCTTGCTTCCAACCGTGCTCTAAGGACCCCCCTCCCTGTGCCTCTGGATTGGAGGGAACCCTGTATCCACCCCCTGGACCCAGGGATATAAACCCCATGTCAAGCTTGTTCCTTGCTTCTTGCTCCCCAGTTTTCCCATGAATAAACTCCTCTAAGAGATCCCTTTACAAAGAGCCTCCTCCTCAATTCTTTATTTCCACAGCTGTGCCTTTGTCAGCTGTTGCTATTGAGCATTAGGCTCTAAGCCTCACCTCGAGTCATCTTGCTCTCAAGGTGTGTCGCACTCTTGGTGCGAGCCGGAGTGCTGAACTAGCCCTGAGAGACTCTGGCACCCTGTCAGAAGGCAAGTGAGAAACTGTAAGAAGAGACAGAAGCCCATGTGTCTGGTTATCACAGAATCATGGAATATCCTGAGTTGGAAGGGACCCCCAAGGATCATGGATCCAGCTCCTGGCCCTGCCTAGACACCCCAACATGTGCATCCTGGCAGTGCTGTCCAAGTGCCCCTGGAGCTCTGGCAGCCTTGGGGCCGTGCCCATTCCCTGGGGAGCTCGGACAGTGCCAGCACCTCTGGGGGAAGCAGAACCTTTCCCTGCTCTGCAGCCTGAGCCTGCCCTGGCTCAGCTCCAGCTGCTCCCTGGGTGCTGTCCCTGGTCCAGAGCAGAGCTCAGAGCTGCCCCTAGCCCAGTGCCCTCAGCCACTTCTTGGGTGGCCCTTTCAGGCCCTTCACCATCTTCATGGCCTCTTTCCTAAATTCTCTAATGGCTTAGTGTGTTTATTTTAGCTCATGATGTCCACAGCTGCCACAGCATTGAATAGAAACAAAATCAGGAAACATCTACCCTATCTATCCCACCTATCTGTCTCTCTGATATATGCATTTTCTGTTTTCCCCACTTGGCTGCTTTTCTCCATACCCAGTTGCTCAGCACTTACCTTAACATGACACGCTCTATTCATAACCCAATCTAATATGCTCCTGTCATACCTTTCAAATTTCTTTGCTAGGAAAGGCTTTGACCCAAAAATTCTCTCCCAGGAGAAAATGCTGCTAAGATCCTGCTTCTCTCACATCCTAGATCTCAGGTGAAGCAGTTGGGATAGAAATGTCTCACCTGTTACAAGTGCTTCTCTCCCTGGTGTAGCAAAAGTGGAGAATAATAAACTGCTGGGAAGTAATCCAAGTATCATGAACACTGGATAACTGCATGTCTCACAGGAGGCTGAGGAATGTCCACTTCATTAGAAAAACCCAAAGCTTTTGAGATTGGCAAAACACCCTTTGGGTTTTTACCTGCGGGGTTTTGCTGTGCAAACATGTGTCTGAGAGGTTTATTGCTATTTTTCCACTAAATTAGATCCTTCTTCATGAATCATTCACAGTGTCATGTTTACAATGGAACTAGATACCAAAACATAACAAAGCTTTTAGCTATGCAAAAAGCAGGTGTGTCTCTTTTCCAGGGTTTGTCAGTCATGATGAGGAGCTGAGGAAATCTCCACTATCATCTTTCAATGTTGTACTCTTCTGTGCTTCATGGTCTTTCCACAAGTTGTACAAAACTGTGTTAATAAAATATATTTGTTCTTTAATAATTAGTAGAGTTGGCAATTTTGTAGACGGATGAGGCCTCCGTCCAGCAGATGAGGTCTTGCAAGGATTAAAATTCTGGTAAGAAAATACAGGTCATTTTTTGGCAGCTCAGTACTTCCTCCAAATACTCACTGTAACTTAGAAGGCGCAGAAACTGAAATGCCAAAAAATTGCACGATCACAGAGGTGGAGGATTCAGTTCTCTTTCCAGGATGGCTCTCATTATCCAGTAAAAATCTGAACAGAGATGCAAAGAGGATACATACAGATAATATTCTTCATGGGCACCCTGATACCAGAGCTGATTTAATTGTGAGCTCTCAACTTTCACCACAAGGAAGGAACACAGCAGAGCCTGTGGGGCTTTTCTGGAGATCACCAGGACTATGGACAGGGAAGAAGGGATTTTGCTCTTCAAGAGTGAGTATTTTTTAATAATACTCAGAAGCATTTATAGTAAAACTAACTGAATCTGGTTATACACCAAGTTCCAACTGATTAGTTTTCCAATTTATAGTGTTACCTGATAATCTAAATTCCACTGATATTAATAGAGGACAAGAACAGGTTACAGAAAGTCTTGTATTCAATTTTAAAATAATTAAAAGTACAAGCCGGAAAAGAAAAGATATTTTCATATGGAAATTTCATAAAATGCAATAACATTATTATAGCAGATAGCAACTATAAAGTTTTTTCCTTTAGAAAGGGCTTTTTTGATATTTATACACATATAAATATGTATATTTACTGATGTTTTAATATATTGCACATGACAAAATTCAAAACAATGTCGATATTGATTTTGTATTTTGTATTTTTAATTCATTAATCACAAGTTCTCTTGTAGAGATTTTTACTTCCATCTTACTTCCTAGATCAGATTTTCTATCAGTGAGGCAATTTTAACACTCCAGAGGACATGATTAGCACTTTGTACTAATTAGGAGTCTGCCTGGTTTTAGCACCCATTGATTTTCCAGCTGGACTGATGAGGTCCCAGTCAGGGTTGTGTTAGCAAAGAGCAGCCTTTGCTCTGAGGCTGCAGTGATGATCTATGTATTCTGCTTTCCTGACTGCTCTGGTGCATCTTTTGTGTTGACTTTCTCAAACAGGTAAGAGTCGCAAAACTAGAAATTATAAATACATCTAAATGAAAGGGAAGTGATCTGGGAGTATTAAAACTGAATCTTTGTCTAAATTTAGAATGGATACCTTAATTTATTTTTTTTAATGTTTTTGTATCACAAGTTTCCTAAAAAGACTTGTTTTTATTTTCAGGTGAGAGCAAATTTTGAAATGTGAACATGCTTAGAAAAATTGAAATGTTGAGTTTTAACTCATTCAATTCTTGGTTTCCTATCCCACAGACTATGACAAGTTTTGGGCATTGATGTGAGACATTGATTATTTATTTTTCTAACATTCGCTTGGACTTATTTTATTTCCTTTTTGCTTTTGACATGTTGAAATCCATAGAATTCTATACAGCCTCCTGGTTTAGGAAAAGGACAGGGAGCAGGCAGTATAAAAGGGCAAAGAAAGCACATCGCTGTGATTTTTGAATGTTAATGTCCTTTTGAACACCAGTGTCCTGTGCACTCCTACCCGAGTGTGGAATGAAGGGGCCTGGGGTTGCATGCTCAGCCTTTGCTGAGCTGGTGGAGGGTGTCTCTGAAGGACCTCCATCCTGGCAGGTGCCTTGGAGCTCTTCCCAAGTTCCTGGCTGAGTGGCAATTGCAGCAATCTCCCTGGCTGGATAAGGATGGCTTGCTTCTCTCAGCAACTTCCTGATGCATCAGCTGCTCCTGATGTGAGCCAAGGGTCACCCTCCCTTCTGCTGCTGTCTTCTTCAAGGACTACCTGGAGAGACAAGGCATTTTTCCACCTTTTTGTCCCTTCCTGAAAAGTGTAGGGGCAAGGTGAACAGAATAGCTTTTAGTCAAGCAAAACCTTCCATGGTCTATAGGTGGAGAGAAGACAGCAGAGTGATTGCTAGGGTGCAGCTTTCTATGGGTTCAGTGTTCTTGCAACTTTCTCCTGAGTGACTCTGCCCACCCACTGTTTGGGAAAGGATATTGGATATAGAAGGACTTCTGGATTAACCCAGTAGGCTTATTTTTAGGGTTGCTGGAGCTCTTTTTGTGATAAGGGTTTGAGAATTTGGCAAACATGAAAGAACAAAAGTATTTTAAAATTTAAAAAAATAAAATTTTCAACTATCTCTGTCTTGAATGTATTAATATCAAGCCATTTATCCTCATGTTCTACACTGAAGTAGTCATAAGCTAAAAACACCCATGTTGACCTGCACTTTTGAGACTTTTCTTCTAAATAAAGCTAATCTTTTCTTGACTAAATTACCAAAGAATCTAAACCTATCAGTGTGAGGAGCTTTTTCCTTCTAGCTCTTTCCTAGTTGAGCACAATGCATGCTGTACTGTAGCAGTTTATCAAAGAGCAAACACATCATGTGGCCGAAAATGGATTGACAGACAGGACTTGGGTTAATTTACCGTAACCTTCCTTTAAAAGATGTGTTGAGGAAGCAAAAAGTATCACATGGCTGACCTTTGCCAGGAAAATATTAATCTTCCCCCAACTCGGTTTGTTAATACAAGTACAACTGCTCTCAAAAATGTCAGCATCTAAAATATGCAGCAACATACTGCAGATCTGAAACACTCTCAATGAGGAGAGGCTCTTCCTGAGGACACAAAGGGAGGCAGGGATTGAAGATGCATCCAGAGACAAATTTAATAGGCATCCATAGGAGTTCCTTGCAGTACCAGCTTATTATCACATAGCTGGTTCATTACATAGTTTTAAAATAATTCCAATAATTGGTTTCCCTCAAGAGAGATGAGTCATTTTAAAATTAATGAGTCAGAAAGGAGACTGACCAGAACCACCCTTTCCAGATAACCAAATTAATAAGGTACTTAAGATATTTGTTTTGAGCAGAAATTGCATTGTTTTATTTGTTTGGGTTTTTTCCTTGTTTAGAGTAGTGCCATATGTGGGATATCATAGAATTATAGAATAATGGAGTGGTTTGGGTGGGAAAGGACCTTAAACTCCATCCAATGGGCAGGGACCCTTCCCACTGTCCCAGGCTGCTCCAAGCCCCAGTGTCCAACCTGGCCTTGGACACTGCCATGGATCCAGGGGCAGCCCCAGCTGCTCTGGATACCTGTGCCAGGTCCTCCCCACCCTCCCAGGGAGGAATTCCCTCCTAATATCCAATATAAATTTCTCCTCTGTCAGTTTGTACCCTCCTTGTCCTGTCACTGCAGTTCCTGAGGAATTGTCCCTCTCTGGTTTCTCTGCAGCCCCTTTAGACCCTGGAAGGAGCTGTGAGGTCTCCACATGACCTTCTCCTCTCCAGGCTGAGCAGCTCCAGCTCTCCCAGCCTGGCTCCACAGGGGAGGTGCTTCAGTCTCCTCAGCAACTTGGTGTCCCTCAAAGTCAAAGCTCATTTAATTGTTGAATAGTTTTCTCAACTGAGATATAAATAGCAGCCACTCTGAAAGTGGTATTATCTACTGTTTGAGAAATAGTTCAGTCCTGGAGTTACTTTCTTTCTTACCATGAAAAAAATCTGAAGAATTGTAGATAGATTTTGATGCAAATACAGTTAGTTTGCTGTGCTGTGGGTGTGCATACCTGTATGTTTTGGCTTCTCAGGCAGTCACACACACCACCTCTCTTGGTTCAGGTAGAAGGCAGGTCCTGGATGTGCACGCCCTGTTCTGTGCTGGATTCCTGCTCTCTGGAGAATTTCTCCTGCACACAAAATGCAGACAGTGCTGCCAGCCACGCAGGGTGGCATCTTAAAGAACACAGTTCTGCTTAAAAGTCATAAAATATAGAGCTCTCGGGAACATCTTAACACTGAGGCCAATAGAGAGAGATCTTTTGATCCAGGATCAGCAGACCAGATTTAAAACTGCATTAAAGTTTTATTAGAACATATCCATATTGGAATATATCAAATAGAATTCTCTATGAGCTGCTTAATAAAAAACCAGAATATTTGAACATGTCATGGCTTTTTACTATTTCAAAGTTAGTGGAAGCTGTTCTACAAGTGTCACTGTTCTGAACATTGCCATTGGGAGATTTGTGGTTTAAGTTTTGTTGGGGTTTTTTTGAATAATGGCTTTTTTATTTGTTGTTTTGTTCTTCTTTTGGGAATATGCTACTTTCCTTTAGAAAAAAGGAGATGTGAGGGGGAGGAGATTGTTCCTTCTCTCCAGAAGCTCCTGAGGATGTTTATTGTGGCAAAGGGATACAGATCCCACTGTGGATTTGGGAATTGTGAGAAGTCAGGATATGACACAGGGGGGTGAAAGGTTTTACTGAGGACCAGAGGAGAATGCATGGGGCTTGCTCTTGTTCCTGGTCTTGGAGTGGAACAAAATGAAACCTGTAAAGGACAGACATTCAAGCTCGCTGTGGGCAGAGGAGATTGATATATGAAGCCCTGATATTCATTTTGGCATCTCTGTTTTCTGTCACATTTTTATTATTATAAAAAGTGAAAGGATTGATTTCTTAGGTTGAAGACTCCAAAATTTGAGTTATTTATATTTTAGTAATGCTTGAAGATCAAGGTAGACCACAGAGCTCTGCCCACCCTGGGTCATGGTCGCCGGTGCATAAAAAGTCAGGCTAGGCAGTGGCCACAAAGGAAGTTTCTTCTCTAAAAATGTTATGTGGAACGTTAGGAGGAAAATCAGGTTTTTTTCCCTGTGAAAACAAGTTTCCACCAAAAGAAGGGACAAATCAGAATATTAATTAGAACATGTGGTCTATATGTGAATTTGAGAAAATGAAAATAGTTCTAGTGTGCCTCTGTCTGTACTTTTTCTTCCAAAGAGCTACTTCTACTTTTGATTTCCTGTTATTCTCATAGTTCTGGGATGGAAAGATTGAATTGAAAGATGTAAACATTGGGGTGAAATTTAAGTATGTGATCAGTTCAAAGTTCTCCAGGTGATTGCTGACTTTCATTTGTAAAATGATTGCATATTCTTTTCTCATCCAGTCAGGGGACAGCAGAAATGCATCTTATGGAGGTTGTTCTTAGTGTGGGATGCAAACACCTGTCCCAGAAAAGACCTTGTATAAAACTCTTTCACACAGCTCCAGCAAAGACAGACAGTCATGAACTTCCACCTGCCCAGTCCTTCCTTCTTATCCAGAAAAAAAAAATCCAAACAAATGAAATTATAAACCTGCACTGGGATTTCAGCATTAAATTGGCAGTGGATATAAATATGGGGTTTTCTCTGTATTTTTCTGTGCTTAGTAAAGATATACATGTGTGCAGCAGAAAAGTTATGGTTAGAACTTAAACTTTGGGATTTTACCCAGGCAGCCTTAATACAACTTCCACGTGCTCTAATTTATTTTTGGAACAAAAGAAGATGCTAAAAATACATAAATGAGCAGATGGGAACAAGCTAATATTGGTTTTTAATGAAATCAAATAAACTTACAAGAACTGTAAGGGCAGAATATCTCTCCTCAAAAAAGCACATGAACCCTTCACTTTTGGTAGCCCAGTTGTATTTGTGTGTGCATGTAGACATTGTAAAGCATAAAAAAAAATCTATTTTTTGAGAGCTATTTTATTCCAAGAGCTGGTCATCACAGCCATGGATGGAGGACTGTGAGAATAAATAAAGGTAACCAAGATAAACCAATTTATCAGAATGTGACACACATTGAGAAATACTGCAGCTGCGTGGATTAGTGCATTGGTGTAAAGATGGAATAATTTAAAGAGTTAAATTCATCAAAACATTTTGTATTCTGTTTGCTCTAACATAAATATTACGTTAATTTTAGTATGCTGTGCATATTAAGCTGAGTACATCCTAAAATACTAATGACCAGCATGTCAGCTTTTTATTAAAGAGGAAATAATGACACTGCAGCAGCTAATTTGTTTGTTATACCAAAGAAAATGAGACTGTTCCTCTACTTTCTAATGGAATGTATTTGCACTATTTGACAAATTGACATTTCTTGAATCAAGCAAATTAGGGGAAATGGAGAGGCTGCAGCTCCACTGAAAAGACAAGTGGTTGGAATATATTGTATGAATATACAGACAGCAGTAATAATCACTAAATTATGAGGCTTCAGTACCTTGCTGATACTTGGAGATGTTGTCAGCTCAGAAGCTTTTCCATGTGCTTCGAGCTCTGCTCCTAAATCCTTCCCTGTTCTGGTTAATGGTGTTCCAATCTGATGGAAATATTCTTAGTGATGAAGTTTTTGGAGACACACTTTGCCCTTTTCCCCTGCTGTTGCCCTGGGATCAGCAATCAACCCCTCACATACCTGAGGAAGCTCTAAACTCCATTGTCTTTTGAGCTTTGATATCTTGCAGTTGAGAATCCACTGTCCATAGATAGTGAAAGTTGATAAAATGCCATGTTTAATTATTGATGACATCATTTTGCTGGGTGAAGTGAGAGACTGAAACACTTCTGTGAGAAACGATGATCAGTTTTAAAATTTCAAAGGTTTATTAAACTTTAACAAAATATAACAGAAGAACTGAATGAGGAAAGAGATGCAGTACTGGGAACACATGACCATCTACCACATGCTCATTTACAAAATGGCTGCTCCCCTTTTCATACCCCTGGGGGTTGCATCAGGCAACCCTGGCCCCTCATGGAGTCTGCCAGTTAACTCTTCTTTGTTGTCCATTGTGGAGACTATTTTCTTGCAACTTGGTTGGAGGTCAGGTGCTGCTGTGCTGTGCCCCCTTGTAAACAAGCCTGCCCTTCTCCCAGGTGCGCTGACTACCAAGGCTGTCCTGTGGCAGCAATACAGAAGGGGAGGGGAAAGAGGACTATAGGGAGAACAAATCACAATAACATAACTACACATCAATAAAACTTCTCTTAATATACACTTAATATTCATCCCTGAATTGTGAGAGCCAGCTATTGTATTACACATACATGTACACTTCTTTATATCAGATATTTTACAAAAGTTGAGGAAGTGCCCAAGGCCAGGTTGGATGGACCCTGGAGCAACCTGCTCTAGTCAAAGGTGTCTATGGGATGGAGCCTGGAGCAAACTGCTTCAGTTGAAGATGTCTGTGCCCATGGCAGGGGATAGAATTAAGTGATCTTTAAGGTCTCTTCCAATACAAACCATTCCAGGATGCCATGATTCTCTTAACTGGTAGACTCCCTGCTGTGTGATCAATGCCCCTTTTTGGTGAAAAGGGCAATGCCGTACACTTAAAGCTGCAGAGGGTGATCAGAATCAACCAAAGAATACCCAAACCCATACACGGGACACTGTCCTAAAGCTTTGGGGTGGGAGGGAGGTAAAGAGCTCATTTGGGTGGAAATCAGCTTATTACTGTGCTAGCCTGTGATAATCTGTCAGTCCTTGCCAACCAACAATCCCTGTCTGCCCACCCATAGCCTGCAGCCCCCACTGCAAACCCAGGCTAGTCTCACTGTCACCTGCACCCAGCCCTGAAAATGGGGGTGATGAGCAGCCAGCCAAACCCACAGCAGTGCATAAAGACAAAAATCCTGTAAATTTTTGGTTTCTTAAGTCGTATAACACTTGGGAGGGATCCTGGTGGGAAGGGATGTGGGATTGAATGACACAGAACTGGTGAAGAAGTTGGAAAGAGCAATGTTTTGTAATAGAAAGAAGTAAATAAGTAAAGGAAAAGGCCATAAAGAACTGCAGCAGTCATGGGTTAAGATAAATACTGAAAACAGGGCTTTATTCAAAACATTCATGATCAAAGCATGTGAGTGTCCTTGCTGTGTCCAAAACTCACTCAACATTGAGAAGAGTGATTTAACTATGACCGGCATATTAGAGTTATTTCTGTATTTCCAGCAACACTAATGGCATGAGATCAATGAAGTTTAGGTCTGATATTTCAGCTACATGTCTAGAAAAAAATGCAACCAATGTATATTTTCATAGTTCAATTAAACTTTAATACATAGATGAACTGATTCTCTGGTATTCAGGGTGCTGGGAACCTGTGCTACAGTTCTATTCCACCCAGGCTCACAGATCTTTATAACAGTAAATGTAGCAGCATTTATTCACCTGTCAGCTGAATGTGATAAAAATCAAATGAACTTCTGAGCACTGTCTTTGTCTGAAAATTCTAGAATATCAGATTTGTCATGATAAAGCATTTTCTGTGTTTCTCAACAACAACATAAAGACAGGAATTAAATAGAATTACTCCCACAGCTGACACAGGAGAATGTCACTGAGGGTTATTGAATCAGACTTCTAAGAGACTGATGGCTGAGGAACAGAATGAAAACAGCACTGAAGGCAATGTTTGTTTTCGGTGAATATGGTTACTTTTCACTCCATGGCCACCAATTTTAAGAATTTAAATGTCACCTCATTAGTCTGGAAAAGTTTAATTTCATAGCACATTACATAGTTCTGGAATCATCAATTTCCACCTGTGACCAGCAGCATTCCTATCTCTGCCTGCTGCCAGGGCCAGAAAAGATGTTTTGTCCTGATCATTTCTTGCTCATCCTTATTAACAAATATGTTGGACTTGATAATCCCAAAGGTCTTTTCTAACCCAGCTGATTCTGTGAAATAAAAATCAGGAGATCAAACAAACAAAAAAAGCTCTTTGATTCAATGATTGTTTTGTTTGTTTTTTTTTTATTTAATGTTTTTAGTATGTGATTATGTTAATCTATTGAACACTATAATTGTTTACCAACACGGGCGTGTAAATGGAATTTGGGCTGGTAACTCCTTCCTGGTTTTCTGTGCTTAGAGAGCCTCTCTTCAAGACAAATGGCTCCATCCATCATTTCCCAGGTCTCAAAGCAAAAGCTGGAAATGTGGTTTAGTAAATACAAGGTTTTTCTGCCATCAGTCACTAGAAAAGCATCCCCAAAGAAGTAGATGTTAACTAACATTTTCCAGTGGATCTTTGCAGCTCATTGAGTTGGATGACAGAGACTGTCTTTTGGGAAGAGAGGGGGAGAAGATATGGAAAGCACTGTATTTAAAATAACCTTATTTATGATTATTCTGTTTCCATGGCCTGCTCAAAGGCATCATGGACAGTTAAACTAAGTATAATATTGCATTGTGATAGAGTCAAACTGATTAAGAAAGAATGTTGATGTTAAATCCTGATCCATGTTGTAACTATGAGAATAACATGATAGTGGTAAAATAAAAAATTGGTAATTTTTGCAGTCTTGGCTGTGAAATGATTAGGAGATGTGCCCTGAACCACAGCCTCCTGCTGTTACTTTCCTTCCTTAAATCACCAATCCCCACTGGACTCACAGGCCAATTAGTGGAGCAATTACAGATATATAACTTTTTTGACTATGCTGGATAATCCAAAATAAAAAACAAATAGGTTTAAAAACCCTAGTATGACAGAAGTGTGTCTTAAAGGTTCTGAAGCAATTTTAGAGTTAATATATAGAAATTAGATAGTATATTAAGTGAACAGTGGCAATGCCCGGCAGCTCTCAAAGCTGATGGCTCCTTTACTTAGATGTGCCATCCTCTATGCCTAGGTAGTGCTAAGGAATTCCTCAGAGGAATCATGGGGAGTTTTTTTCATTGATATTCACAAGCAGTCAATGGGGTAAATATTACTTAGTGACAACTACTGGAATTTAATGCTTATCAGATGTACTCTTTAGTAAAATATTGGTTTATGAGCAGGCACAAATAACTATGAAGCAAATTATTTCTGCAAGGACCTCAACTGCATTCCATGCCCTTCACCATTTGAGATCTTCCCTCCTTCCCTCCTTCCCTCCTTCCCTCCCTTCCCTCCCTTCCCTCCCTCCCTCCCTTCCTCCCTTCC
>VWYI01025693.1:0-12158 GCA_013399455.1 Anthoscopus minutus | reverse complement strand
CTTCTTTCCACACTTCCTTCCTTCCACACTTCCTTCCACACTTCCTTCCACACTTCCTTCCTTCCTTCCACACTTCCTTCCTTCCACACTTCCTTCCACCCTTCCTTCCACACTTCCTTCCTTCCACACTTCCTTCCACACTTCCTTCCACACTTCCTTCCTTCCACACTTCCTGCCTTCCTTCCACACTTCCTGCCTTCCTTCCACACTTCCTGCCTTCCTGCCTCCCTCCCTCCCTCCTTCCCTCCTTCCTTCAGGTCCTCTCCACCAGAACTATGTAAAGAACATACCTGAAGTCAGAGAAAAATGGAGTTTAAATTTCCTGTTACATGGTGTAATTTACAGTATTCAGCATAAGGGTCCTAACTAGGATCCAACAAGCCCTCTCAATTTTTATGTTGTTTCCTCCTTTTCCCTGCTCTTTACAAGGCGCAGAGATATTTACAGCTCTGACACAAGCACATCTCAGAAAGATTTAAGAGTTTTATTTTAGTCTCATTACTTATTTAAATCATTAACTAATGATTGACTTCTCTCATTGCTTTAGACTTTGCAGAGATATTTTCATTTTTCTCACAGAAAGTCTGAATCCTAGCACCTATGCACACTTCAAAGATCAAGAACAGGAACAATTTTTCTGATGGGTGCTACCACCACACAGAAGACACAAATGCAGTTTTCCTCTTGCACTTTCAACTGTTGAAATGCAGAGAAAGATTTGCACTTGGTGCAGCTCTTGCCAAGTTTCAGGAGCAGGATACACATCCATAAGTGCTTGAGAATGTGTGGAGCATTGCAGAAATCAGTAACAGCTCTGCAGGACCTGGCTGTCCTGGGAAGGGGTTGCCAAATCTGGGACTGAAAACTGAAAAAAAAACCCCAGAAAGATTTACAGGTGAAGTTTTCCTGCAGGTTTTTGCTTATTTCCTTATGGCATTGCAGAGAGAACCTGACCTTCTGTGTGTGATGTGTTCACATCCACAGAATTCTGAACATCACTTTAATATTTCAGACCAATCCATTTTGTGACTCAGCAGGACCTGTCCAGACTGGGAGCAAGACCCATAAATCAGTTGTTCTACCCATATCATACAGAAAGTAAATTAATTTCTCCAAGACAGAAAACTAGGAAAATAGAAGTTGTTATCTATTTATTTTTACAGCATTTTAGCGGTTACATACTAGAACAATTACAGGTGCTTTTTATTTTTACTTTATTTTATTCTTTCTTTTTTTAAATTTAAAATAAAAACATAATCCAAAAGCTCTCTGGGTTTTTTTACATAACCTTATGTTTTCTCTCAAATATAATTTAGAGGATCTTTTTCATAGCATTTTAATTTTTTAAGTGTTTTTTTGCCAAACACAAAACATAGCTTGTATGGTCAGTGTAGGTATTGCAACAGATAATTTAAGAAGAAATCATTCACTTAAGTAGCCCCTGCTCTAGTTTTAAGCTACACTCAACAAATCACATGACAGTTGGGCATCTCCCTGAGCACACTCCAGTTTATATCTTATGGCCTGTGGTGATAGATTGGCAAATTAAGGAGTCTAAGTTGCTGAGGGGATCATAAAGACTTTTTATTTTTTTCTTGTAAAATGCTGGATTCCTCTAACTGTTGTGTCACTTAAGTTTTACAAGTGACAGGACAAGAGGGAATGGATTCCCACTGGAAGGGAGTAGGTTCAGATTGCATATTCGGGAGAAATACTTCCCTCAGAGAGTGGGCAGGCCTGACACATGGTGCCCAGAGCAGCTGTGGCTGCCTCTGGATTCCTGGCAGTGTCAAAGACCAGGGACAGGGTTGGATTTTGAGGTGTTTCTAGCTGGGCTAGGAATTAAATTCAATGATCCTGGTAGATCCCTTCCAACTGAGGATAGTCCATGATTCTGTGATATTTCCACTTGACAAGGAAGGAAGCATAGACTTTCCAAACTCTAAATAATTATAAGTATGCTTATCTTAAACTCTCTTATTCAGAGATTTCTTAAAATTTGGACTCAGCCTTGTGAAGTAAATCTAAAACATCCTGAATATAATGCACAGGATTATGTCAATGCCATATTTAATTTTCCTTTCCTGAGTTGGAGTTAGACTGGTTATAATTGGGAAAAAATCAAACCTTCTTGTTAGGTCCTACATTCCCTTTAATTCTATTTTTGTACTTTAGGAGTGGGGCATAGAGTGGGCAGAAGATATTTCGAAATTTTCAATACCTGTGGGTGTAAAAAAAAAAATCAAAATTAGAACTTACTGCAGAGGAATTAGATATTTTCTAGGCTGCATCCTGACCTGCAGTAAATATCTGTGAATAACAGCAGTAGGAAATCTGTGCTGTGAGAATATCTACATCCTTTCTCTTTCCTTAAGAAAAGCTTGTGTTGAGGATTAGGTGTCCTTCTTTTGGTCCTTCTCAGCTAGTGGAATTTTTCCCTATTTAGCTGAGAGAAAACGTGATGGCTGGTATTTCTTGAGTGCTTCAAAAAGACAAAGAATCAGCTGAGCCCCGGAGGCAGCTGGAAGGGAGCTGGAGTTCTTTTGTCCTTCTGTGGGAGAGTGAGACAGACACTCTCTCAGAGCTGTCTCTGCTGGGAGAGGAGGATTTTGCCATCATCCAGACGCAGCGGCTGCTGCTTCTTCCTCTCCGTTTGTGCCCTCGCTCCCCTGTCCTGCCGGACGTGCTGCAGCCCCAGCTGAGCGGAGCTGCTGATCCATCTCATCCACCAGCCCGGGATTCCTGCTCATCCCTGCTGTTCCAGCGAGGTGTTTTCCTCAGAGCCCTGCAGGAGCTCCGGGACTGACTGCCCGCAGAAGGGTTTGTGAGGCACAGCCTCTCCTCAACTTTTCCCTGTCTCAGCCGAAACAGGGTCCCTGTTCTGTTCTGTTGTTAATACTGTAGTTATTGTTGTTGGTTTACCTTATCATACATATTAGTAAAGAACTGTTATTACTATTCCCCTATCTCTGCCTGAGAGCCCTGTGTTTTCAAAATATAATAATTCAGAGGAAAAGTTGTGGGGCTTAAATTTTTCTTTTGGCATTTCAAGGGAAGTTCCTGCCTTCCTTAGCAGATACCTGTCTTACAAACCAAGACAGCTTGTTACATTTACTAATCTGCCAAAAATAAAACTTTTTATTATCCTTTATTGAAATTTCTGAATGTCTTCATAAAAGCCTAAATGTTAGAGGAGCAATAATAATAAGTCATCCAGTTCTCTTTACGCTCACATATATTCTTGGCAATAAAAGAATATTACATGGTACCAGCTGTGCAGAACAATGGAGTCTTGTTCCAGGTCAGTTCAAATGTGTATGTAACAACATTTGAGTCTGGCATATGATGGGGGATCTTAAATCTTATTATATATTCTCTATAGACTTGGAGAGAGTCATAGTGTTTGTCTTTTTCGTTTGTTTATGGGTTGGTTTTTGTAATTTTCCTTTTTTTTTCTTTTTTAAAATTTTTAATCTGTGTCCTCATTTAAGAAACATAGGAATAACTTTAAGGGACTTTTGAAGCCAAATCCAGAAACATTTTCCACATAAAATCTCTTTTGGACATTGCTCTCACGTAGACTGATTCCCACCCAGATAGATTTTTCTTTAATCAGAAGGGAATCAGAGGTACAAAGTATGTTTAGTTTATATTATACCTGTTTGCGATGTGATTTCAGGGATCTGTAAAGGCTTCAGAAGTGGTCCCTGGGAATCTCCAGAGGTTTAACAAAGCTGAGTGATGGGGCTGCACCTGGATCAGAGCAGAATCCAGGATCTATCCAGGTTGGGGCTGAGCAGCTGGAGCAGCCCTGGGAGAAGGCCCTGGGGAAGCTGTGGGGCAGAGCTGGTCCTGTCCTGGCCATGGGTGCTGGGACCCCAAACCCCCTGCCCTGGGCTGAGCCCAGCATGGGCAGCAGGGGAGGGGATTCTGTCCCTCAGGTGAGACCCCACCTGCAGAGCTTCCCTAGCCCTGGGCCCAGCACAGCAAGGACCTGAAGCTGCTGGAGAGAGCCCAGAGGAATCTCCAGGATGAGCAGAGGGATGGAGCAGCTTTGCTGGGAGGAAAGGCTGGGAGAGCTGACATTGTTCAGCCTGGAGAAGTTTTGGGGTGACCTCAGTGTGGCCTTGCCGTGCCTGAAGGAGCTTCAGGAAAGATGGAGAGAGACAAGAACTGGAGGGTCAGGACACAGGGAATGGCTCCCACTGGTAGGAAAGATGTGTGCTAATGTTTTCATAAAAAACCCCATGGGTGAGAGGATGGGTGTTAATGGCTTTGAAATGGGTCTTAATGTCTCTATCAACTTCAAGCAGCAGGTTTGTTACAGACCCCAGACAGCTTAGCTCATGAAAGAGACAAACGGGTGTGCATAAAGCTTAACTTCTGAACTTTGAGGTAAAATGCCAGGTTCAAAAGAGGATATGGGGTTACAGTTTGGGAATGCTGTACCTTCAGAGTACCTCAGCTGAAGGGGAAAGGGAGAGGGCAACGTGGCCGAGAATTTAGGACAAAAGGAGGCTGCACTCTTCGTAATTTGACAGAGAAACTGTTGTAGACTTGTATCCCAGTGGCCTCTCTCCCTTTGTCTGGATGAGGTTTTACAACTCTTCTGTCTCCTTTTGGTCATAAACCTCTAGTGTTGTGAGTATTTTCTGAACAACACTGACAGAGGGCAGGGTTAGATAGGGTATTGTTCCCTATGAGGGTGGGGAGGCCCTGGCACACAGTGTCCAGAGAAGCTGTGACTGCCCCTGGAATCCTGGCAGTGTCCAAGGCCAGGTTGGACACTGGGGCTTGAAGCAGCCTGGGACAGTGGAAGGTGTCTCTCTCCAGAATAGGAGGTTGGAATGACGTGAACTTTAAGGTCCCTTCCAACCCATAGGATTCCATGTTTCTGTAATAATTCATATAACTGAAATAACTAGAATCAGTGTAATGAGTGAGTAGGATCCTTGTGGGACCCTTCCAGCTCAGGATATTGTGTGATTCTGGCCCTGGCTGAGACATTAATTTTGAAAAATTAAAGATTTTTAGGAAAATTAAGACTATAGTTGCTGAAGTAAATAAATAAGCTTTGTTACAGTTAACAGAAGCCAAATCTTAGATAAGCTATCCCAGATCTAGTAACTCATTTGCTTGTCAGCTTTTTTTATGTAAGCTGTCCTTGTAAATGAAAACCAAAATGTGGTAAATATCTCAAAGACACAAGATAACTGCAGATATCCTGCCCACTGAACTCGGGAAACTAAGTTCTACCAAAGATTCGTTTGTCACGCATGCATTGAACAAAATATACATGCTTAATAGCCTTTTTGCCAATTAGCATACGAAGTGGAGAAGAAGTGACAGAGGTATGAATATGCATTTGTACTTTGAGTATTCAACACTTTTGTGAATAAAAGGCTTTGTAACTACCTGTGAACTTTGCAGTGCATATTAGGGAAATATCCCATGCACTGTCTGGCCATAATAAACATACACTTTCTAACTTCAACTGTTAGAGTCTTTTGTCTGTCCCAGTTGGACATTGATATTAGACTGATATTCATATTTTAATAAATCATTTTGGCAACTGCAGCAGGACACTTCTCTCTCTGGCTGAGGGGCCATTGGGGTCTGGGACCCCTCTGGGCACCCACACAGACTTTTCTGGGAAGGAGGCTCCTACAGCCCCGCTGACACTCCGGGGATGAGACCACANTGTCTGGCCATAATAAACATACACTTTCTAACTTCAACTGTTAGAGTCTTTTGTCTGTCCCAGTTGGACATTGATATTAGACTGATATTCATATTTTAATAAATCATTTTGGCAACTGCAGCAGGACACTTCTCTCTCTGGCTGAGGGGCCATTGGGGTCTGGGACCCCTCTGGGCACCCACACAGACTTTTCTGGGAAGGAGGCTCCTACAGCCCCGCTGACACTCCGGGGATGAGACCACAATCTGCCGAAACTACGGACAAAAAGGTATGTTCAACATCGGGAACAGGTACTTTTGTAAAACAGGCAGCTTATAAGTCACAGAAGACATCTTGTGCAAAGCAGAGACCTGAGTGGATTTTTTAAGTTTTGTAAAATCTGGTATTAGTGGTTGTTTGTGTTTCAAGTAGGAGCCGGTAATGGCACCAAGAGCTTTTATGTCCCAGGAACGAACAGCAGCACCAGCAAGGTCACCAGCTTTGTTGTGGTTTAGGAGCAATTGTGGCTCCAGTTTGACCTGTGGTTTAAAAAGCGGCCCGGTGATTTGTGGTTTGGCCACAGGTTTCGGGTAAAGGTGGCCCCAGGTTGAGTTACAAGAGGCTGTGATTGCCACACCAGATGTGTGCAGAGTGTGGAAAGATCTTTGTTCTATGGGTTTGCGTGCTTTAAGTTGTAAAATTCTTGGCGTGCCATAAGTGTTGTGGTGTGTAAGGATTTGTGTTGTGGGTGCCTTGATTTGTGTATTTTCAAAGAATGTTATCAGTGTGTGGTAAATGATTTGAGTTTGTGTTGTGAGAAAATTTTGAAAACCCCGCCTGATCAGTGGAGGGATATGTGCATTTGATTACCGAGAGAGCGGAAGGATTTAGAGTGCTTATATTGTGTTTAAAGTGTGTTACAGGGAATTAGGTACTGTGTGCGAACTTTAACAGTGTGTGTTGGCAGTGGGATTGTGACTGGTGTGTTTTTGGGTGAAAAAGATAATTGTGTGTTTTAAGTTGCCTGTTTTGTGTATAAAAGAAGTGAGCAGCTAAGAAGTTTGAAACTATGCCCGGTGTTGCCTCGGCAACCAGCGGAGTGATTCAGATTTTGCAGCTTTGAGATGTTTTGTCCTTTCCTTCCAGTCTCGCCCAACCCTGATAATCTTAGTGGGGGGTGTGCCTGCTGTGGGGAAACATACCTGCTCTTTGTGAAGGTTGAGATTATTGGCATATGCAGTAGTGTTTCAACAAAGTACTGGTGGCTTTAGACCATGGAGGGGTGAAAAGCAGTGTGGTGTCGGGGTTGCCCCACATTCCCCCTCTCCCTTGCAGAGAAATTTGTGTTGTGTCTCTGTTGGGATCCATCAGATCTAGGTGAGGCTGTAAAAATCTTAGGCTGAGAATATTTGGGCTGTGTGGGACTCTCACAATCCGGTCATATGAGCGGGGGTCACGATGGTTCATTTTCCCAAGCTCAGAGTGTTAAAGGACACACAGCAAATGGGGCTTTCAGTTTAATTATAGCAGGGCACTTTTATTGAGCGCTAACAATAATTATGTGATAGAAAAAGGGGGAGAGAGATGTAAAGAAAATTAAGTAGAGGAGAGAGAGAAAGAGAAGAAGGTATAGCTACCCACAGGGAGATGAAGTCCTTGTGGTCCAGCCAACAGATCAGTCTTCCTTCTGTGGGGGTGCACCAAAGTGGCTTCAGAAAGTTAAATTTTTATAGTCTTTCTTCAGAGCGAGTGGCATCAGGCTAAGAGGATAAGGAAGCTTTTGGGATAAGACTGTTGCTCCATGTTTGGTACATCTGCCAGACACAGCGCACTGCAATGTGTCAGCCTGGCACCACTGTGAGATCCATGTTTGGTACATCCACCGGACACGGCACACTGCACTACGTCAGCCTGGCACCACTGTGAGATATGGGCAGGGGTACAGTACAGGCCATCCTTGGCCTAGCATCCATTCCCACCAGGCTAAAACTGCAGTTGGGGTTTTCAGGGCCTTAGCCTCTGTCCTTGTGATGGTCGTGAGGCAGATAAGGGAAATTTCAGACCGTCTCTTACAGGGACCCACAGATGTGGGTTTTGCGTGCGTTTGGAATTAAGTTTTAGTTAGGAGAAGGGATATCTGGCAGCCTTGCTTGTGCAGGGAGAAAGCTGAGAGTCTGGAGTTTACGACTGGAGCTGGTGGAAGTATTTAGGGGATCTATTTTAGGACAAGCAGTGGCAGAGACTTGGTTGGCACCTCGAAAAACTCTGAACAGGTAGAATTGTGATTTGCACAGCTCTTTATGCAGTGCTGATTTGGAAATCTCTATCGAAGCCTGGTTAGTGTTTTGTAAGGTCCCCATCTGTACCCTGATCACAGCTCAGCAAGAGATATGCTGCGGTATATGTCAGACTGCTTGCAATCTTTGAACATATCTTAGCTGCAAAATATCCCGAGCAGGGCGTAACGGAAAACTTAGTTTGATATCAATTTGTAACTACAATTAGTGGAGGAACAGGAGCCCAGTTTGGAAGAATTACCCTGCCCAAGGAAAGGTTGCAACTGTCACTCATAGATTGTGTTTCGTTGTCAGGAGCTGTGAATTCAGAGGGGTTATAAGTAAAAGTTACCTTGGAGTGGGATCTGTGATCTCTGCCATACAAAAGAACAAAAAGCCACCCAGATAGCTATACGAATTCTGTTGGTAACTGGTCAAAAGCACAGGGTAGTAGGAGAATATTTAAGCTGGTAGAGCATGGGATTTCAGGAACTTTACAGAAACCAACAGAAATCCTCAGAGCTGAGTGTGGACAGTACATTTCTGTACCAGAGGATTATCAGGTGAAGCTTCAAAGTGGAGATAAACTTAAAAGGCATTGGGAGAAAAAGAACTTTAAGAATGAGGGCAAGTAAAAGTCAAGGGATTCCTAAAGGCAGTAGTCCTCTGGGATGTATTTTAACATATTGAAAGGAGTTGGTGAGCTATGGTGGTACAGAATCCAAGAGGGAGATTGTTAAGTTCTGTACACAGTGGTGGCTGCTGTATAAGCTTGAAGCTTGAAGCTTGAAGAAGGTGTGAAATAGCCAGCAAATGGTACACTGGACTATAAAATTCTTTTGCAGCTAATGCTCTTCCCATGCTATGAACAAAAGTGGCTTATGCTGATATATTTTTCCACCCTCAGGAATCATCCTGAGTGGCAAAGGGACTGTAGAATGAAGCCACCATCTGATCCTTTAGTATTAGCTCTTGAAAAAGGTAATAAGGCTACTAAAGGGAAGCCAAAACGGTGCTGTAGCAACTCCTCAATAAATCAGAGGTGCACACATCCTGACAAGGTATACCAAGAAGACACTCTGCCACAAGAGACAGAAGACATACTTAAACCACCCCCTAGAAGGCAGGAAAAGAGGAGGGTAGTGGAGAGCAAAGATTCAGAACCATCATTAACTCCCACCTCCTCCACTTCTTTGGGAGGACAGCAATTGAAGTAGGGACTTCTCTACCCACTCCTGAACCCAGGTAACCATCGAAATTTTATACACCACTGCCTAGCAGTGACAGGTAGTGGGATGAACCTGAACTTCTCCCACCAGGTCCTAAGCTTCCTGCACAAAGACCTATAGCATCAAGAACCCAAAAACAAACCAGAGAGGTCATACAAGCACCTCTAAGATGAGCGATAACCTGATGGAGAAACAAAACTGATCAAGGTTCCCTTTTCCTTGACTGATTTAGAAATTTGGGAAAAGTTTGCTAAGGGCTATTGAAGTGATCCAATAGGGGTTGCTAAGAAAATGAAGTTTATGATTAAGCAGGATTCACCTGATTGGGCAGACCAACTACTGCTTGATGCCTTAACAGAGACTGAGAAGCAATTAGTTTTGAAAGTGGCTGGGGATCTGGCCAAGGATGATTGTAGAACAATACAGGAGGATGTTAAAGATGTACTTCCCTTTCAAGACCCAGGTTGGGATCCTAATAATGATGAGGGGTTAAGACAGTTAAAGAGATACCAGGAACTGATAGTAAAAGGGCTAGAAAGAGCAATCCCCTAAACCATAAACTGGTCAGCCTTATATGCTATCAAACAGGGCCCCTCTCAAACACCTTCTGAATTAGATCACCTGCGAGATGCAATGCACTGACACACCACCCTGGATCCTGGATCTGATGAAGGAATGCAGCAATTAATAAATTTCTTTTTAGAGCCGTTACAGGAGACATCAGGTGGAAACTTCAGAACATCCAGCGTCCAAACAGCTGGAATTTAGAAACTTTACTGGATTAAGCATGGAGAGTTTTTAGTAACTGGGAAGAAGGATATAAACAATGGACGAAGAAATTAGTAGAAGTAGTAAGAGAAGGAGAGAAAGGAAAACATGGGCAAGGTCCACCAAAACAAGGACCATTCTGACTGGGAAAAGATTGATGTGCATTTTGCAAGAAATTTGGTCATTGGAAAAACCAGTGCCCAGAATTAATAAAGGGTGATGAACATAGAAAAGTGATCAGAAAAGGGAAAAAGTGATTGCTCATGTAAAGGAGGATTGAGGAGGACTGGAAGGCCCTACCCTAGAGGACCCTCTGGTTATAGTCAAACTGGGGAACAAAGAAAAAGAAATGAAATTTTTGATAGACATAGGGGCGACCTTTTCAGTGTTGAATAAAGCCCTAATACCTGTAACTAATGATTATGTTATGGTAAAAGGGGCAACTGGCCAATCTGAAAGAGCTTAGTTTTGCAAACCACTGAAATATAAATTGGGGAAACAATGGGGCATCCTTGGATATTTATACATGCCTAATGCTCCATCTGAAATTTTAAGCAGGGATTTGCTAGAGCAGCTGGAAGCAAAAATAATATTTAAAAATGGGGAAATTAGTTTGGAGGTAAAGGATCAACAATATGTAGAATTGCTAAGCTTAATGTTAATAACCAAAGAAATTGAAGTAGCAAATGAAGAGGAAAATTTCAGGAAAATAATGGACCAAGTATTTCCTGTGGTGTGGGCTTCTGATGTACCAAGAAACGGCAAAGAATGCACTACCAGTACAGATCATACTTAGAAGAGGGAGGACAGCCAGTAAGAGTTAAACAATACTCTGTAAAGAAAGAAGATAGAGAAGGAATTAGTCCAATTATTGAAAACTTTTTGAAGATAGGACTACTGAAAGAGTGCCAATCTGGTTTCAACACTCCTATTTTGCCAGTGAAAAAGCCTGATGGGTCATATAGGTTGGTACAAAAATTAAGGGCTGTTAACAAAGTAACTGAGGACTTGTACCCGGTAGTTGCTAATCCTTACACCCTGTTGACCCATCTAACGCCTGAATTAACCTGGTTTACCGTTTTAGATTTGCAAGATGTATTCTTTTGCCTACCTTTCCATGAAGCCAGCCAGAAAATTTTTGCCTTTGAGTGGGAAAGCCCTAAATTTGGACATAAAACTCAACTCACATGGTGCATATTACCACAGGGGTATAAGAACTTCCACACTATATTTGGGGAGCAGCATGCAAAAAATTTGGAGTCAGGAACCTCCCCCAGGAGAAGAACAGCTCCTTCAGTATGTAGATGACCTTCTGATAGCTACCCAGACCCAGGAGACATGCGTGGACTGGATGGTAAGTCTCCTAAACATTTTAAGTCTGCAAGGGTACCAAGTATCCCAAAAGAAGGCTCAAATGGTAAAACAGATGGTCATTTACCTGGGCTATGAAGTAAGTGCTGGTCAAAGGACCTTGGGACAAGTTCGCAAGGAAGCAATTTGCCAGACCCCAAAGCCTCAGCCAGTGAAAGAACAGAACTTTTCTAGGTATGACAGGGTGGTGAAGACTGTGGATTTATAATTATGGAGTGCTTATTAAACCTCTGTATACCTTGATCACAAGAGGAGCAGAGATCTTCAATGGACAAAAGAAACAACACAAGCCTCTGACCAGCTAAAGAAGGCCCTCATGTCCACAAGGCCCACCAGCCTTGGGACTTCCAGACATGAGTAAGCCGTTCTTTTAGTTTTCTCACAAGAAGCGAGGAATCGCTTTAGGAATGCTATCACAAAATCTGGGCCCATACCGAAGAGGAGTTGCTGTCTCTCCAAACAGCTGGATAGGGCAGCTAGGGGATGCCAGGGTGCCTCAGAGCCATTGCAGCAGTAGCAGTGAACATCCAAGAGGCACACAAGTTCACCCGGGGCCAGAAAATGACCATTCTAGTGTCCCACACGGTGTCTGCAGTCCTGGAAGCAAAAGGGGTGCATTGGCTCTCCCCACAGAGATTTCTGAAATACCAAGCTATACTGGTAGACCAAGATGATGTTGAGATTGTGGTAACTAACAGGGTGAACCCAGCTTCCTTCCTCAGCACAAATATGGGAGAACCCGTGGTCCATGACTGCCCAGAGACCATTGAAGCCACCTAATCCAGTCACCTGGATCTGAAAGGTACCTGTTGGGGGTTACATTTTTTTTTTTTT
>VWYI01025691.1:97514-220776 GCA_013399455.1 Anthoscopus minutus | reverse complement strand
TTTGAACTTTTTGTGTATTATTAAAATTGCCTGACTGTGTTTATAATTTGTTGGGTTTTTTTTTCCCTTGTCCAGCCAAAATAGTTTGGGAGCAGTAAGCAATGCTGAAGCACAAAGACGACCTGGGTTTAAAAGTACAGGTGATGGAGGAGCTCACATAGAAAATTCTCTAGCAACTGTAGACCTAAGAGGCTTCAAGGACAACTTGATGAAGATCATTCAAGCAAACAAAGAAAGATGGAAAGAATTAGCTGCAGAAGGTATGATATGTTGAGGTGGAGTGTTTTTCTAGGCTGCTCCCTAAGATCTCACCTACTTTCATTTTTTAATTTCTATCAACCTGTAAAAATGCATAGTTGTCTTGTACTCATATATTTTATGTCTTAATGTTTGTTTTATATGCTCCTGTTTTGCTCTCCTGGGTGGTCTAAAGAGGTGTAGGTGGCCAGAGGGTGAGAGTAAATCATATAGCCTATGCATTAAGGCTCTGTGCTGCACAGCTTATCTTCAGAGCTCTGGTTTAGAAATGTGCATTTTTAATTGTAACTGATACTGACATCTGCTTTAAATGCCAAAATCAACAATTCAAAGAGGTGTGTGCTGCCACATTTCTTCAGAAATGTAAAAGTTGTGCTTTGCTATTAAAAATGCTATTTGCTCCCCACTGTATGGAACAAAATTCAGTATTGCAGGCTTCTTGGAACTATGCTGTAGGCAATTATTTAAATGACCCAGTGGATCTAAAGATTTGGGCAATCACTGCATGCATGAGGCCCAAGAAAGCCAAAAGTGACTCTTCATTTGCCAGTAGATAGTTAATAAAGCCAAACCTGCATGGAGCATCTCAGTTCATAAGCCATACCTGAAATTTATCTGAAATTACAGTTACCTGAGTGAAATGCTTTTCAATCACCTGGGTGATAATTGTTGGAAAGAGTTTAAGCTTCAATCCAGGTTAAGTGAATGCCATTTGGGAATATTTTGTCCACAGTCTGTGTTATTTCCTAGTAAGTACGTGGAATATTTCAGCATAGCATTTCACTGCTGAGACTGGTCTTGCTGTATATGACCCAACACTGACAGCTGGGAATGCTATCCTGGAACCCAGTGCCAGCTTTGTTTTTCATCCCATCATCCAAATCAACATCTTTTTTTCCCCAAAGAGGTGTCAGACAAGACAGAAAAACAGTGCTGAACAGTGATAAAATCTAATTTAGTGCTAAATTGCAAATGAATATTCTCATTAGGAGGATGTTAAGAATAAGCTTCCATACATCTTTTGTGACAAAGGTTTGAAAGATTCAGGTGAAAGGGGCATCTGAGGAGAGGATTACATTCATATTGTCCCTTCTTCATGAGAAGCTTTATATAAGCAATTTCTTCCTTTGGTGTTGCCCAGTTAATAATGGCTGGTCAAAAGGAAAAAACTGCCCATTTGCACTGGTCATTTATAATAGATGACCATCAAAGCCACTTAGCTGTAGCCTGCAGAAATCCAGCAGGCCAGAGCTGGTGACATGAAAGGTCCTTTAATGTGGTGTAATGCAGAACTTGCTGTCTGGAAGTTTGCCATTTCCAGTTACACAGAGCTAACCAGTTTGATTCTGGTGCATCAGCTTTTTGGTATGTTGTTCTGGAGGTGTAGTGTTTCCCCTTCACTCCCAGTGCTTTGCTGTGCTTTATAAATTACTGATATATTGAGCCCAGTTTTACTGGACTATTGACAGGCATTGAAAACACAGAGCTACTTGCAGCAAGAGATTTCAAAATTATTTTGGGTAAGGTTGCAGTAAATATCAATGTGAGGCCCAGCAAAACCCAGGAAACTCTGGACATGCTTTGTGCTCTGACAAACAGAGATGTTAATGTTCAAGGCTCCATGGGTTTTGTTGAGACTGTGGCTGTCCTAACCTCCTTTTCTTCCATCAACTTGAAGAATGAAGCATGTCTAAGTACTTCCTGAACAGAATTATGGAATTGCAGTAAAACATAAATTAGGGAAGCTAATGGGTAAGTGAAAATAGCTGGTGTTGAGGCCAGAGTCTGATGAACAATGTTGTCTCTATGTGATTGTGGCTGAATCTGTTTTTTAAACCCCTCTGTGAGGGAAAAATTTCTAGAAATCTGCTCCACAAAGAGGCTGCTTGCAGCTGACTGGACCACAGCACAGAGACCTTCAGGGTGCCTGATTAGCCTCTAGAAGAAACCTTGTGAATAATGCAAATACTTTGGAGTACACATTTCTATTTTGTTAGTAAACAGACAGTAAGGTGTTTTCTTTTTAATTAACAGCTGTGGGTTGGATTATATAGGTTTTGTGGAAGTTATATTTTCCATTCATTTGGAATGGAATGTCTGTAATCCATACATGGGCCCTTAGGACTGCTGTAAAAGTGTTTTTAAAGTAACAATAGCCTTCTGTAGAGCATTTTCTGAGGTGGCAGGTTATCCTTGTCATTTAGTGGACAAGGGAGTCTTCTTCAACTGGTCCAGTACATCTGCTCTGAAACTCTGCCCTGCAAGGGTGAAAATCCTTAATCAGGCTGTGCAAAATTAACATCTAGGAAAGAATAAAAAATATTGCAATGCATCCCCCTTCCACTTGAAATTCTTTCCAGATTAGCCAATTTTGACTAAGCTTATAAGTGAATAACCTGAGGCCTTGAACTTCAGATGATTAGTCCCATCCTGTCTAGATCTTCTGCTACCTTCTCTGACTCCATGCTTGATGAAAAGTCTTTAGGCTGCTTTGGGTGTGAAGTTGTGTTTTATTCATATGTTAGTAGGAGCATGTACTGAGAAGAGATGTCAGAGATAAATCACTGCCAGGTGAAAGAAGTGCTATCAGTGTTCCTAGCCAGATAATTTATGACAAGTCACAAATTGCTGAATGCACTGAGGAGGTCACATGTATCAGCACTGTGTTGTGGTAGTAAACAGGCTGGCTCTCAGTGTAGATCTTCAAACACACTTCCTGAGCTGACTATGACAAACAGAGCTTGTGCTGCTAAAGGAACCATCTGCATTCTTGTCAATGGGCTCTGCAAACACCAGATATTGTTCCCAGTTTAGTTCACAGGCTCAGGAGAAGTTGTCTCTATAAAATGTACTACTACAAATGCACGAGGAATACAGAAAGGAAACTAGCAACATTCAATATAATTTCCTGAGGATGACCTGAACTGATGCCAGCTTTTCAGGATAAGTAGCACTGGTGGGAGGCAGTTCAGCTGAAGCAAGAGCTCCCTTAGCAAGAGAAGATGGTCTGACTCCTGTGCCAGGTAGTCCAGAGGAAAAGACTAATTCTCACTGACAGTGTTGTTGACAGGAAGCTTTCCTGGAGATGCTGGGCTACCTCTCCCTGAAAAGATAGTTGCTGTTGAGCCTCGATTGAGAGCAAGCAGCCTGTGCAAGGAACAGGTTTTGGAACGGCCTGTATTAGTAAGGAAAGTGTTTACCTACCTAGGCAGCTGTTTGAAAGCCTCCTTAACAGAAGGCTCAGTAAGTAGGATGGCTCCCCTTTGCTAAAAAGGCCATGTCTTGTGTAATTGATGCAGAGGAGCTCAGTGCTCTTTAGCCTAAGGGTCTTCAACCTTTCACCACTAGAGAATTAGAGGAATGTTTCTCGGGCCTTTCAGGGAATGCTGTTAACAGAGAATTACCATAATGATCAAACATCTGGGATTCTAATTTGAAAGCCTTGATGTTTAATTAATATTCCAAGCCCAAATCACCAGATAATCTTTCTCTGTTCAACTCAACACAGTGATAAAGATACTATTCCATCCTCTGCTTTTTTAACACATATTGTTGATGGCTGCCGTTGTTTGCAATTATTGTATTGTAGCTAATGGACCGTAAATGTGTTCAGATGTATCTGAGAGGTTCTTTCATTAAAGAATATGTGTTCTAAGTGTATTTTAAGGTCTGAAAGTTATTGATTTACTGAGAAAGCTGTAAGAAACACAAAACTTGTTGGGAAAGATTTAACTATCATCTAAGATCCTCCACAGTGCGCTTCTTAGAACATAATTATAACACAATTATTTAATATTTAAAATATACAGTGTTTATTCCTTTTTTCATACTTAGCTTGTCCTATAAAAATGTTCCAAAGATTTACTAATAAAGTTGGTCTGTGCTTGGCAAGCTCAGGTACTCTTAACAGAATGTAAGGGTACAGACTAGTAATCATGCTTGCTGATTTACATGCTTTAATCTCTTCAGTAGATATGATTGTAAATAAAGTTACAGGGATAAAAAAGTATCATTATTTTTTGTTTACAGTGAACAGAAAGAGGCACAGGCAGCTTAGGACACTCACCTGAGGTCATATAACAACAACAGGATAAGCAGAACACCAGAAGTCCAGCTGCCAATCAAATGGGCCCATCTCCAGGATAATAAACAGCAGTTGTATTACAAACTTATTGTTCACCTTATGCTTATGTAATTCTTCTGAAGAATTAAGTGTTACAGGACTTGACCCAAATTTGCATTATCTGTATGGAAAGATATCAGTGACAAATGTTGTCCTCAACACTTTTGGCAGTGCACTGGGCTGCATGGCTCAAAAGTGTATGCCTGGGATGACCGACCTCATGAAGGTGGGATGAAAAATATGTGAGGCTGAATGAGCCTCTCACACTGGCCTCTGCTTAATTTTGATGTAAAAATGTGACAAAATAACGACCATAGCATCTTTGGAGTAGAGATCAGCTTTTTTTTTTTTCCCCAGGGGCAACAATTTTGAATAACAAATATCTCTTCTGAAAGACCTGTGCATGGTACCTGCAGGCTCCCCTCGGGCACTTTCAGTTCTGCATACTTGCAGTCACAATAACCACAGGGATCAGTTCCATTTTGTCTGAAAGATTTTCTCTGCAGACTCACTAACAAGAAGAGAGTAGCAGCTGCTGAAATGTGAAAATCTGAGAGTGATGATCTGATAGCATGTTAATGTGACTTAGCAGCCGCTAGGAAGGGCGGGCCGTGGGAGGATGTGTGTGACAGTCACAGAAACTGAGTGACAGTTTGGCACATGAAATCTACCCTAATGGACGGTTTTAATCTGTTGGAAAATAATCAATTCAGGAGGCTAAAGGAGTCCCATCTAGTATCAGTGACAGTGATTTTAATTGCAGTGCTAAAATGCGTAGGTCATAAGCAGTTTTTGAGCTAATTCAGAAATGTGTTAAGTGGGAAAAGGAGAAATTTTCAGCATGGACTTAGAAAGTGCAAAGAGTAGGTTGAGCTAAGAGGAGAAGGAAGAACTGTTTGATATTGGTAATACCTGGTAAATCACAGGCTAAAAAATGATAACTGACCTAATAATGGAACCTGTTAAGAGAACCTTGGAGTACACATCAGAGAGCTGGCCACCCCTGTACATGACAGTCTACATCACTTAAAGCACCTTTTCCCTCTAGCAGGCTCACAGCAGCAAGTCCCTTCCATTCCCTGTCCCAAAAGTTCCAGCATTCCAACTAAACAGAAAAAGAGAAGTATAAGTTGGAGGTAGCAACCCTAGGGAACCATAAACTCACAAATTATTTTTAACTGAATCCTTTAGTGAAAAGCTTTGATTTGATTAGCTGATTTAGTCTTTGCTACTTTTTCTATATGACATAGTGCTATAGCATTAAGTACCACTGGATTACGTGGTTGCAGTGGTTTTAATAAACTCCTATAACTGTGATGAAATTTGCATGAGGAGTTGAAAGTGGAAGGAATCAGTATCTAAAAAACTGTGTGGGTTACTGCAATATTTTCTTGGCTTTGAAAATGGCAGGTTGGTTGGGGAGAAACATGATTGTTTGGGAACTTTTGGACGTGTCTTTAAACTTGGTAGTTCTAGAGGTACCAGGATCAGTCCTCACCTTCTCTGTAAAATTTTGATGCTCTGTCCTGATCTTTTCATTTCCTCTTTAAAATGGCTGATGTGAGAACATGTCTTCTAAAAAGGTACATTTCCATCCCATGCTGTTCTGGTTTTGGTCTTTTGTCACTGCTTTCTGGACTTTAGTTTTACAGTAAAAAAAGCCAGACAAACCTAGAAATCGAAGTTTGTCAAAGTATGGGCAGAGATCCCATAACATCCAGCAGCATTCTTCATTACAGAGTCCTCAAATAATTTAATTCTGAGTGAAGATTAACAGCTTTCCTCTCTAATTCAGTAACTTTCTAATTGTTAAAATTTTCATGTCGTCATGTCTTGATGATGTGAAGATGTCTTGATGACATTCTTTACCCTCTGTAAGGGTAAAGAATTGTAGCTTATTTTCAACACAGCCAATAAAAATAGGAGTGTGATTGAGCAGATATTTGGTTTACTGGGGTTTGCAGTCAGTGCCATTAGCTGGTCTGAGATGTCCTGCTTGCACATGGCTTTTGTGGTTTTCCTCTCTATTCCTGTGAAATCAAGACATGCTCAAGTGATGCAGTTGCTGTAAAGAGGAAGGTAATTTATAAGCCATGTACTGTGCAGGTCATAGCAGATGAATGCTCTTTCATGTACTACAGAAAGGTGAGGAAAAGAAAGTTGATGGACATTTAGAGAAGAAAAAGTTCCAAAATGTAGCAAAGCTTCCTTACCACTTGGAATTGCATGTCCTGGAATTGCTGCACACACAGGCAGTGACAGGTGGAGCTGGTGGAAAGTATTGCTGTAGTTGATAATACAGAACCTGCAGGACCTCTGTGGTACTTTGGGGACACCACAGTCCTACAGCTGGAGTCTAGAGATCCAGTCTGGTGACAGTTTTAGTGTTTCATGGACATCATAGTCTTTCATTGGACTGATAGGGATTCAGTGCTGCCATTCACTCCAGCAAACATAAAAAAATAAAACAACTTAAAGAAATCAATTAAATTTCCTGACACCTGTTAAGTGAAAAACAAACCAAAAGAACCTAGTGACTCAATGACAGAAGAGTATAATCTGATTAAAAGAAGAGAGGAAAGAAGTTGCCTTCACTAGTTAATACATTTTCTGCAAATAAAAATTACTCAGTGCCAAAATTTTTCAGCTATTCTGAAATTTGGCTATTGCCTTATGAGTCCTGCCAGTTTTCCAAACAAAATACTGTAGTAGAGTTATTTTGCAAACAGCCTGAACACAATGAAAGAAGGACACATTTTCCATCATGTTTGGGTCAAATGCCATTGTTCCTTCTCAGAAGGGACTGTGCTTTAAGACAGGATTTCAGAAAAGGCACAGAAATGCAGAGCAGAGGGAAAAACTCGAGTGATCCCTAACAGACCAATGCAGATAAGCTATTTATTTTATAGAGGAAATCACGCTAACTTTGCTGAACAACACTTAGCTTCTTGTAAAGAAAACAAACCCAACAGCTGAAAACCATATAATGTTTTCAAACCAGGCCTGGGTCCTGGCACTTTTTCCAAGTTCAAACAGAGAGAGCAAAACCAGTAGCAACAGCAACACATACTCTGAGTTGACTGCACTGCACAATGTACTCCTGCCTGCCTTTATCTGAATGGCTGGGACAATCCCTGAGCTCTTCAGTGCCTAGCTCACACACCCCAAAACCCAAAAATTTTTCTGAGGGCCAAGATGGATGGTTGTTTAATCTTTTAGGTCTTACTAATCTATTTATCCTTATTGAATATTGAGACTGTTGCAAATGCCAGATTACCTGGTTCATTTAATATACTCCATTTCTATCTCTGGCTGGCCGTGGTAATGTGCCCATAGGAAGGGGGAGCTTGCTTTTCCCAGAAGCCTTGCCCACTGCCCTCAGAGGGTCCCAGCATTTTGTGGCTTGCTGGAAGCAGAGTTTGCCAAAATATTTATATTACAATTCTTCCTGCACAGCAGTGGGGTTCAGACATTATGCCAGCTCCATTTCTCTTACACTATTAGGATTAATTAAGCAGTGCCCTGCTTGAATTCCAGTTATTTTGTCACTGTCCCAGTCTCAGCTTCATTTAGACTGCTAGATAGTTCTGTTTCATCAGAGTGATATAGGACAGCAGAAATGATAGAGAATTCCGAGTATTATATGCAATATAAAGTCCTATGTAATATAAAGTGCAATTATTAGCTGTCATAGAAAGCAAAAATCTGTTTTTCCAGAGCATATGGCTGACATACCATAAGAACCCAGTATTTTTCAATTTTCTGGCAGTGGATTAAAGCTGAGTGGAGCAAAGCAAGTCAGAACATAGATATCCAGCAGGTGAGAGACTGAAAACTGAGAAAACAGAGGGGGGGTCTTAATGACACTTGTAACATCATCACAGAGGATTTTGTACTCGAGGCTTCTCAGTCTGAGTCACTCCCACCAGCCTCTCTGGATGCTGGTTCTGTAGTCTCACAACCAGTTTAAATGCAAAAGACATAACTTTCATTTGCTATATTACCAAGGGTATCTCTCTGCAGAGATACTCCATTTCAAAGCTCCATCCAGCAGTTAGTCCTGAGCTGGAGTTTGGCTCTGGTCTAAGCATCCTTAAACAGATAAATTTGAGGTCATCTCAAGGGCAGTCATTGAAGTTGGAGACCACCACAACATAAGTCAAGAACAAAGCATCAGAGTTGTTATGATTAAACTCTTAATCTTCATTTGCCAGTTTAAGTTTGCTAGGGAGTGAATGAGGACAATTTTAAGTTTGGATATACAGCTTTGTGAACAAAAATTAATAGTGGATTTTGCATGTATGAATATTCTGAGCTTTCTAATATGAGAATAAAATGGTCAGCCATCCAGTTATGCCAAGATACACCTGAATTCTGGCTAGAATAGTCCTAAAACAACATTCAGTGAGAAAACTGCTCTCTTCTTAAGAGCTTTTTGGGTAAAAATATTCTCACTAGCCTGAGCTATATTAATATTACAGTTTTATGTGTGCTGATAATTCAGTTTTGCCTTTCTTAACTTACTGATGCATCTGAATAGCATGTGAAATATTTTATCTTTGAATTTCCTTGAGGTTTTTTATGAAGCTAAGGAAAAATGCTGTAGTTGTGCCACTTGGAGGCAAATACAGTGCATAAATAACTTTCTTAGGAAAAAATGATTTATGTAGGTAGGTTATATCATGAGTGACAGATGCTTTAAATAACATCTCTACATTGAACATAACTTACATCAAGTTCCATATACATATTTCTCAATGGCTTTAGCCCAACCTCTTCTTTGTAAGAGTACATTGAAGTCTAGGACCAATGTACTTCAATTTCTCATTGAAGTAGAAAAAGACTACCTGTAAAAATTTCAGATCTGGAATTCAAACTAAGCAGGACTCTAAAGTTTGGGGGAAATGGTTTAACTATTTAGAAATTGTTAAAATGTTAGAGTTCTTGCTTTTTTAAAAAACTGTACTAGAAAGTATAAATGACAAAAGAAAGAAAGTAACCATGCCATGCTTCTGCACATTAATTCAGGTTTGTAGGTGTTCCCTTCCATCCTGTTTCAGAAACCAAATTGTACTTCAGGTGGAAATTTTCTCTGGATTTAGAAGAGTGAGGTGGTGCCAAATGCTGACAGCAATAAAAATGTACTTACAGTCTGGGTTATCTTTCAGTTGTGGCCTGGATTTGCGCTGATTACTCACAATCAGAGCTACCAGCTGAACTCAATAAGGATCTGAGTGGTTGGTTAATAATTTCTAATATCCAAATTAGAAATTTAATGCAATATCATGCAGCAGTTTTATGCCTGTGTTGTTCAAACTGCAATGCTTTAACTTTTTTAATTGACAGTATTTGGTATCTTCTATACTAGTGTATAGATTCTAAAAGTTATATTTATGAAATACAGATTATAATAGCAAGACAAAAAGGCCCTCTATGAAGACAATGCATTCATTTTTTGTTGGACTCTTCACCTGCCATCAGCCATCACAAGTTTTCCATTCTCTGTTTCTTTTTCATCTAGTTATTCCTGGAGCCACCTCTCTGTGCTCTTCTGTTCTTTCTCCTTTCACTCTGGGCCATTTCATTTGTACTGTTCTCCAATTCTCTGCAATAAAGTAAGGAGTAGAGCCTTGCACAAACATTATTTTTTCCTGTTGCTGCTGTCCCCTGAAGTGCAGTCTCCCCCATATCTGTTCTTTCTCATCTAGTGTGCCATTAGCCATAATGGCAGCAGTACTGGACAGCAGAACCCTCTATAGCTTGTTCCAAACTTGGTGGTTGGGACATTTCCAGGTTGATAGGCTGACTTCCTTCAGGGTTCCCCCTCAATTCTGACACCTGCCTCATCCCCAGCAGGGATGACATTCCCCTCCATGCCCTCTGTCTCACAGAAATGATGAGCTCTGCTCTTCCTGTGTTAGTAAACACCACTGCAAAGGGACATGCCTGCACCAAGGGGTCCTCCTGCTCCCATCCTTCTGGTAACTGTTGTCTGATGATGCTCCTTGCTCAGTATTGTGGCCAAAAAAGAGATAGACATATTAGACATCAAACCAGAAAGAGGACTGCTACAGTTCAGCTGCAGTCGTGCAATCAGGAGCAGAATCTGACCCATAGTAAGCACAGTGGGCATGGCCTCTGCATGCAGAGTGGGCATGCAGAGCACAGTGGGCATGCAGAAACGGATGTGGTGTTCACAGTGTTCCTGTGTGCAGCTCTATCTTTCACTATTCTGAAATAAAAAAAATGTGGCATATCCTTCTTATCTAATTCACCTATTTTGTTCCCTCTTTGTAGAAGAACTTGGGAAAAATGTTGGTGAACAGGAAAAAGACCAAAGCAGAAATTCCACAGATGCACAGTTACAGGAAGAGGCAACAAGGACACAAAATGAGAGTAGTCAGGGAAGTGATGGTACAACCTGTGCTCCCAGACCCATCGTCCTACAAGTAGTCTCTTTCGACACTCCTCTGAGTGATGAATCCAGCTCAGAAAAATGCACTCACTCTGATCCGAACCAGAAAGATCTCAGCGATGCCCAGCAAGAGACACAGAATGCAGACCCACTGAATGGTAATGCTTCATCACAGAGCACCAGCCAGTCTAATGAAGCTGTCCAGGGTGAAGCTGCAGCAGTGTCTGGTATCTCCCTGTCAAACATCAACAGCAATGTAAAATATTGAAATAAGTTGTTGTACAAACCACCAGCATAGGACAGTTTCTTCAGGCCTGTGTAAAAGTGGTAGTATTCTAAAACATCAAGAAGAAGTATATAAACAAATACCCACTTCTTGATATCAGCTATTTGAAATCTAATAGAAAATTCTTTAGAGAATATATTTTAGTTGAACTTGAAGAATGGTTTTTGAATAATTGGAAGATTTATATTTACAATTTAATAGCCATTTGTTACTGGAAAATAAGGTAAACTTTCAAAACAGAACTATTTAACATTTTCTTTTTGAATAAGTAATTACACTATTAATATTTGTTGCCCTTAGTTTGGGCACCTAATATGGTTGCTATTTTGTAAACCACATCCTTTGTACCAAATACAGTGTGAACCTGAGAGTTAAGCTTAAGTAGATGGAATTTGCCAACTGTAGTAGTCATGGGCCTGTATCATTCTCTTAATCAGGACACTCAGTCTCTTGACTGTGGCTGCTAGACAAGTGGAGCAGCTAGAAAGTGGCTAAAATTTCAGAATATGTTTTTAGAGTCTAAAATTTTATCACAAGACGGCCATGTCTAGTGTCTGAGGCTTGCAACACAGTATCGAGGGCAAAATGCCCAAGCAATGAGGAATAGATATTAGCAGAGAAGAGGAAGACACTGTGCATCTTCTTTTTATTTTCTGAGTTTGCTTATAGTTAGAATAAGCTTTGAAGTGTTAAGGTAGTAAGAATAATCGAGGATATAATGACACTTCTTTTCCTCACTTTTACTTAAAATGCCAAACCCATTAATACTTTAATGACAGCAAGCCTTGCAATATTGTGCCAGAAGTATGGCATTGTCTGAGCAGCAACACTGAAGTGCTTATAATGCTTAGCTTAGACATGATTATATGCCTTGGCATATTTCTCAAAAGCCTTTTTATGGAGAACTCCCACTTACTCTAGATTTCCACATTCCACGGCTCCATGCTTTTATTGTTGATAGGTTTTTTCCATCAGAAACAACAGATGGTTAATTTAGGACCCTAAATCAAAATATTTACACTAAAAGTATTTTCACAGCATTTTAAGTTGTCTAATAGCTGACATTTTATCTTTTTACATGTATTTTTTGCACCAGGTTTGTATTAAAGCTCAACTTAAAACTTAAGTGCCTTAGAGAAGCTCCCCATCTCCTGGATGAGGAATGCAGTAGGAAAAGCTTCATCTTTTATCTTTCAGACTTTCAACAAGGCATTTGTGGTGTAGCTGTACTTGTAGGTGCTTAGATGGCTGACCAACAAAAATGATGTTTGAGGGATCAGATAGAGCCCAGAATGCAGTTAGTTCACTCTGTTGCCTTGTCAATCTTTACATTCCACCTTTCCAATGAGAACAGAGATTTCTTTTCTTATAAAATGCAAATCTCATCTGTTTTCTAAGGCAGGAAATTTTTTAGAGAATACATTGTACTTTGAAACTTCAAACTGCAAAATTTATGAAATGGGTAAGAAGCCAGTAGGTTTTTAATAGTGCTGTTGCACCTCTGTTGATGTCTAGTGGATCCAGACAGGACTCTTTAACCAAGGTGAGACATTTCAATGGTTGCTTCAAGCCAGCAGAAGGTAGCAAACACATGACCTTACATTTTTTCCCCTGTTTCACAAACTAGACTTATTTTAGTATTCTAAGAAACACCATACATCTATCAGGACATTATTAGCACTCTCCATACTTCTTCTCAAGAAGAAGACTTCTCTACTTCTGTAGTTTCTGTACTGAGGATGAGGGTAGAAGGCTAAGGGGATGTCCAGAGTGCTTGCTGGCTCCTGGGATGGAGAAGTGAGCACCTGAGGGTGCTAGGGCTGAGAGGGTGGGATGGAAAGGAAAAAAAAGAGCAACATGGTTATTCAGGTTGAAATTTCCTATGTTAGCTGTCACTGTTCTGTCTTTTATAAAAAGCAGAAAATCCAGTTAAGTTTTCAGTGATTAAGCTGTAACAGTTGGGGAACACAGGAAGAGGATGTGCGTGCATTCCTGGGAACCGTCAGTGAATGTTTGGATGGGCTATGATGAGGGGGCTCCCCATTTAAAAAAATTTAAAAGGGGGCTGTTTTCTGCTCCTTGTATCACATCTTTCTCTAGGTGTAGTTCTTGTAGACCATCACATTTTAGTGACAGGAGTAGCTCTGTCCTGGGTCCAGGCTGGTACAAAGGGAAGACTGGAGGGTCGCTGTTACAACCACTGCAGTTGAGACTCAGTGTTGTTTTTCTCCACAATACCTTTTTTTCTTTCCATCCTCTCACTTTCATTTAATTGGATGGTACAAGATTAAATGAAACTGTTATAAGGTGATTTTTTTAAGTGATGATTTTCCTTTTCTCCTGAGTGATTTATTAATTAGAACATTAATTAAAAAAACTGCTTATGTTTAATTAAACGATTCCACATTTCAATGATTTATAAATGCTAATTGGCAAACTTAACTTGTAATAATAGCCACATTAATCCTTAATATCAAAATGCAAGGGAAATAATAAATCTGTGATAAAACAGATTGCCAGTAGGTTCCCTCTATATGACAGGAGAGGAGTGCCCTGTCCCATAGAGCGTACAGCACATCCAACATCATCAGCAGTCAGTGAGTGAGAACCTCTGGAGAACAACCAGGTTAAACAGCAGCAGGCAGATCCACACCAACAACATGCCAGCTTGATCTGTGGTGCTGCAGGTGCCATCAGTGGATCCTCCATGCCATGCAAATGCCTGGTGACTGCTCAGTGCTGCAGTGGCCCCGTGGAACTCAGCGAGTGTGGAAGCCTCTGTGGAGCAGGACCAGATTGCTGTGCTGCCTGCTTGCCTAGTGCTCCTTGGGTAAACCAGGATCCTGGGACTAAGGGAAGGCATCCATGTTCATGCATGGGATAAGGATGGAGGGAAGGTTAGATTAAAATCAAACAATGGGTTTATAAAAAAGATAGGGTTTTTAAGATAGCAGCCGTTAGCAACCACATATTTTTGTCACAAAGAAAACCTGATGCACAAACAAAAAGTTATATCTTAGAAGTTAATGATTAGTTTTTTGAAATTTATACCACGATATAAGAAAGATATTAAGCTATTAGAGACCAACCAGAGGCGGCCACAGGATGGGAAGGGTCTGGAGAAGAAGCTATATGAGGAGCAGCTGAGGTCACTTGGTCTGTTCAGCCTGGAGAAGGCTGAGGGGAGATCTCACTGCACTTACAGCTTCCTCATGAGGAGAGGAGGAGCGGGCACTGATTTCTTCTCTGTGGTGACAGGACTCAAGTGGCCTGAAGTTGTGTTGGGGAGGTTTAGGTCAGATACTAGAAAATGGTTCTTCACCCAGAGGATGTTTGGGCACCAGAACAGACTGCCAGGGAAGTGGTTGCCGCACCAAGCCTGACAGAGTTCAAGAGGCATTTGGATAAGGCTTTCCAGCACATGGTGTGATCCTTGACAATGGGGCTGAGCAAGGCCAGGAGCTGGACATGATGATCCTTGTGAGTCGCTTTCAACTCAGCATATTCTGTGACTCTGTGAATTGTTTTGTTTTAAATCTTCCGCAAACTCAAGTGTCTAGTGCAAAAATTAAGTATTTAGATAAATAGCTTTTACTTTCATACTCCTTCCCACCCCCTTTGTTTTTATGGATAGTAATAAAGTACTAAATCCTTCCAAAAAGAGCCACAGGCTGAAAATCTGTAGACATCCTTGTTCTAATTAATGTTATTCCAATTCTGAGACTTTAAAAGCCTTTGAACTGTTGGTCGCCTGTATTTCACCTACATTAAATTTATTTAAAATAAGGAGCAGTGTAGGATGCTTCTTGGGGGAGTATGACCCATCTGCTTGTGGCTGCATTACAGAGTGGGCAGCACACAATCTGCCACCATTCAAGGTAGTTAAACAAGGGTGAAATCAGTAGCATTTCTTACTCATTTGCAGTGAAGCCATGGCAGATTCATAGGTATTAATTTTCTTCATTAACTCTTTAACTAGACATCATCTTTCAATTTTCCTTTCAGATCCTGCATCATCTGCTTTCCCTTTCAGCTACTTCTACCTTTGTTTTCTGGCTTTCAAAAACATTCCTCTCTCCATTTTTATAACTTTTAAGCTTCTCCCAGATCATCTTTTCCACTTTTGACACTTCTGTGCTGTTCCTTTTTGACATTTTCTGTTCAGTGTTCTTACTGATGTGATCCCTCCACCAAGTGTATAAAACAGAGAAGTTACTGTATGTAGTTAGTAAACAGCACTGTGAGTTTGCCACATTGTACCCTGCCTACCATCTCAGTGTATAAATTCCTCAGCTGCGCTCATTCAAAGCCGCTGAAGCAGTAGTTTAAGGAACAGTTTAATTCTCTGATTGTCTATTTGAGATTCATGTTGTATCACTTAGTTTGAAAGCTGCTTGTGTTACTCTGTGTCATTGCTCCTATCTGACTGACTTGAGTTCTTAGAACCTGACACTGGCATCTTTTAGTGTCTGGGAGAAACTTAGACTGATTTGAAAGCCTACGGTAAAGGGAATTTAAACAGTGCTTTGCAGAGGGTGAATTTTGACTTTCAATAAGCTGGAAGAAAAAAAAAATGAACCAAACCCACTTTATTAACGCTCATGTAAAAGTCTTTATAGTTTTGTTTCATGCTGTGATCATTCTATCTTTTGCCTTGTGGGTAAGCCATAATGATTATTTAATTCAAGCTGATGCTTATTCCGGTGAGAAAGCATTTAAAGAAAGCAGTTACTGAACCTCATTTTAACCTTAAAATATCTTGAGGAACTAGATTCTGTCTGTCCATGGATGTGCAGTTTCTCTTGGCTAGCTTCCTCATTCAGGTTCCCAATCACATATGTTTATCTTCCAGGTGAGCCTAAACACTGTAAGAAGTCAGAAGATATTGTAAAAGCCACGGAGCAGACAGAAGCACTGGTACAGAACTAGATTTGCTATTTCTTAAAAGCTTCTGACATTTCAGGCAGGACAGGTAATTTGGTAATTTCTTTCTTTTAATGGGGAGTGTTTCATACCATAAAGGCTTGCTTAGTGCTACTCTTAACCTCTTTGTTCCATCCTGGTTGTGCTTACATTAGAAAATTTCAAAATGGGGACACAGAATACCCCAATTTCAATGTCACTTAAAAAAAACTCAGTATAAAGAAGGGAAAACAGAACTTCTAAATTCTGAATCCTTAGTGTCAGACTAAATGATCATGCAATAAATCATCCTCAATTCAAGTATATGGAATATTGGAAGTAGTAGTAGTATCAGAAATCTCTTGTTTATGAATTTTCATTTGACCTCTGTTGCAGGAGAAAAGAACTCTAGCTGTTCCTACCTCATGATCTCAGAGGCTGTTATCTGTCAACTTGTTCTTGGATCATCCTATTTCTGTGGAGATTGATTGAACAAAATGTTCAAAAATGTAAAATGTTAAACCCTGAGCTAGTAACTCAAAGCACTTAAAAACTCGCAAGATTTCAGTTGTATATGTGTTGCTATTTCCTCTTCTATTCTGCTTTCTTAAACTAGCCAAAATAATTTTTTCAGCCAAAGTTGGACCTTGCTTTGTTGCATCACTGGTACCAGACATTTCCAGTTGATCACAAGACATGTGAAAACATGATGTCTGTCATCTGCCTGGGATTGCTGTTATGTGTCACTGCTGCTGGTGTCCAATGAAAATGGAAATGCAAAATGAAATGTGTTTCTAGATACTTGTTCATGCAATCATGCTGCATGCACCATAAAAGTCCTACTTGTTAGCTTCCTTAAAATATCTGGAAATAAATGTTTTTAGACTGTACAGGGAAGTTGTAAAATTATGCTGACCAGCCTGCACGAATTGAGATTCTTCCCCAGTGCAGTGGCTGCCATATGGACAGAACTGGTGCGGGACAAATATGAAAGTATTTGAAATATCTCTTTCAAATTAATTGAATAGCATCTGGTGTCAAGGACTAAAACATTCTGAATCCTGTAATATTTTGAAAGACATCAGCACTGGTGTCAGCCCTACGATGAAACTGGTACTTATTCTTTTGTAGAGTGGAAGAGACAGCAACAGAAATACATGAAAATCACTTCAGTTCAGCAAAATGTTGTGTTGCCTCTCAGGCAGAACTGGAAGGTGACACCAAGGCCTTATGTCATGGCTTATCTCAAATGTAAAGGTGAAAATATGAATCCTGCAACATCTTTGCTAGAGTTTGTTTCTTTTTGAGGGGCAGCACAAACAGCAGCACACAGGCAGTAATCTCTGCAAGAAGTCTCAGAATGAGCCCTCCAGCCTAAACTGTGCCCGTAAAGAAACTCCATTTTCATCTCTTCTTCCCTCGAGCTGCACATGACCCCTCTTGATTCCTCTGGGTGTCTTACACAACCTCATTTCCCTCTGCTGGAACCTGCCAGGAAACTTCTAGGCTCCCGTTCAGGCTGTAGGCGCTCAGGTGGCTCGGGTCACTGCACTCCCCGTTCTCCTTTTTGGACCCTGTGCTTGTTACCTCACTAAACAAAAAGTCTTTCTAATCAGCCATGGTCCACTCTGAAGGGGACTCGTGGGGGCAGTGGCACTCTCCTCTGTGCCAAGGGTGACTGAGACCTGTGTGCCGTTCATCTGCTGCTTCAGGGATCCAACCAGAGCTCGGCAGGCATCAGGCTCCACCTCAGCAAGGGCACGCTTTGTCTGATTGAAGAAGGAATCATAAAACAATCACCTTCACTGAGGTGTCCATACCTGTTGACTGTCTCTTTTCTAACAGCAAAGCAGTCAAGATTGAGCTGGGAACAGTGTAAGCTCTGAGCCCTGGGACAAGGGCATGCCAAAAGGTGGAATTCCTGTCATTGAATATGTAAGCCATATATGTGCTATGCATAAGTAGTATGCATAGTTTTAACTTAAGAAATGTTTGTGCATATAGGATGTAAAAAATACATTTAAATTGTTTTGTGTATCTGATCCAGGGCTTGTATTTAGCATAGACAAATTTCTGTACAGTGCCATTAACTAATGAAATGTTAACAGATGAAATTGTACCATAGATGTTATAACGCAATCAATATTTTTTGCTAAGAGTTAAGAATTTATATATTCTCTGCTGGTGTTTGAGCAAATTATTAGTAGCCTGGACCACTCCGTGCACCTTTGCATCCTTTCTGGGAATGTTGGACTCTTTTTTTTTTTCCTTTGTAATAAAATTTAAACCATCTTATGGCTTCTTATTGTCCTTATGACAAGAGAAGAAATTTAATGGTCATATCAGACTTTTTTTAATTGTAAGTTGCCATATGCTGTGGCAGTGGAAAACCTTTTTGATTAAGATCTGAGAAGTCAGAAACTTATTTTAAATAAGGAGATCATCTATAGTTCCCACCAAATTTGAAAAGAACAAAAGACAAGTACTGTCTTTAAAAAGTAGGCCAGTTAGATATTTGCTGCTGACTGTTTTTCAACACGGTAATTTATGACTCACTGAAAGTCTGAAGCAATCACAATTTAATCTTTATATTGTATTTTCAATTTCAGACTTTTACCATAGTTGAACTTAAAGGTTTTTTTCCTGTGTCTCTATCCCATTGAGATGTATTACTCTGTGAAAATTGTCACCTGGAAATACAAGCAGAAAATAGAAAATAGATTCTGCAGAGAACTTGAAGCTCCCTGTGGGGCTCTCAGTGTCCTCTCAGTTGTCACAGCGAGCACCAAGACCTCCCACTGCAGAAGCCAGAAGGAGCTCCTGGTCTCACAGGAGGCACTCATTGCCTGAAGATCTCATTCATTAGGATACAAGAGTGGGGTTTTTTTCTATAAATAATCCTATTTGCTCATTTGTATTCAGATTTTATCACTGTGGTAGATGTTACTGAAATACAAGAAGAGTCCTTAGTTTTTTTGTTTATGCCAGCTGATTCTCTTTCTTTCTTCCTTCCTTTATTCTTAGCAAGATTTTGCCTGGACATGACCCAAAGCTTGGTGTGTTGTTTGGATGAGGAGGAATTTTCTTTGATGGAGAAGACCAATAGAGCCAACACGTGTTGGTTAAGCCTTTGGGCTGGGTGAAATTTGAGTTCATATGGCAAAAAGGCTTCTTGAGAGAGCCTCCCCCTGAACAGCAGTTTTATCTCTGAAACCTGTAAGGCTGTGCTACCAAAACACTGCATGGGGCCCCAAAAATGGTGTTTGTATCTGCATCTCTCCCACAGCATTCTGGGCATGTACCCTGCATTGAGCACACTGAGGAGCTGTAGCTGTAAATGAGCCCTCAAGAGTTTTATTTTGTACTTTTATCTTGAGATATATGACAGATATATTATGTAATATTGTTATGGGTTATGATCTAGCCAGTATTTTTTTTTTAATTTAATTTTCAAGAAGGCAATCTACAACTGTGTGGTTTTATTCTGCTGTATTTGTCCATATTTCCTATGATGATATTCCCAAATAAATCTGATTTGAGGGCAAGGATTGTGAAGCTCCTGAGTGTTAGTTACAAATTTGATTTCCTGGAGCATTTTTGCTCATTTGTGTATGATTGTCTTTGAGAAGTGACAGTGCATATATGGTTGTTTCCAACCCTTTCACCCATTTGGGACTCCACAATTTTTCCATTACTGTCCCAGTTTGCCACACAAACTCACTCACATCTTCACAGCACATTTGAAAACAATTTATTTAAGTGACTCTTGCCTTCTTAGCCTTTATGGCTAAAATAACCTTCACATGAAGAAAAACATAACCAATAAAATATATTTTATGTACAAAAATTCTTACTGTGGTTGAAACTGGAGGAGCCACTGGGACTGTACTTGTTAGCAACAATCCTTCAGGAAGGGTATGGTTTTGAGAGATACCTCCATGGCATGGTGTAAATTTTGTAATCCAAGTTGAGTGTAAATGGAATTAAACAGGAATTCTACTTGGATTGAAAATGAATGGAAAGAATCCCACAGGCTCAAACATGTATCAAATCCTAACAAGGTACATGATGAAAATAAATCAAGACAACTACTTTATACCAAATTCTTTGCAGTTCCTCTTTTCCAGGTGCTATCTGAGCTACATGCACAAAGGACCTTCTTGTAGAGATGCCAGAAGTCAAAGAAGCCACTGCTGTGATGAAAATAAATTTCAAATTAACAAATCAAGATCACTAGTGGTAAGTGTCTAAAATGTGTATTTTTAACAGACTATACAGTTATTGTATGAGAAAGAGGAAAATGTAAGTCTGACTAACATTCTCCAGCAGCACATTAGAGATTTCTGTGTAGTTTAGCAGAAAAAGGTTTGTCTGAAAGGGGAGTACATCCCTTTTAAAGCATTTTTTTTAAATTCCATCCTTGAAAAACAGTATGGAAAAATTGGTGGAAATGAACTTATGAGTATGAGTAAAAGAGTTGTCCTCTGTCAAACACTTTGCAAACATTCAGGCTACTTCCCCGGTCATTTAAGTATTTAATGGGTCTCCAGAGACTCCTTTTCCATGTCCCAGGGCAAACATTCAAAAGTTTTATCAAACTCTGAATATCTAAGTTTTCCTCTGGGAACAAAGAAGAAATTCATGACCATGGAGTTATAAATAGAAAAAAATCTCTTATGAAAAATGGGAAAAAAATCTCATAAAACTGTTTTGGGCTGAACTTTGCTGCAAAATCCTTTCTTTGTGCCTAGGGAAATCCTTTGCTTATGGCCTTTGAGTGGAGAATTGTTGGGGAACTTTACATTAGCTGAACTTGGGCAGATAATATCTTTACAAAGTCAGCTATTCTGACAGATTACATAGTGTATGAACTTTAAAACTGTTGAGTTTTAAGCACTAGCAACATCCTGTATAGGTCATTTTCACAAACCAGCAGCAACAAAATTGTAGCTAAATAAAGGGGTAAAAATCAAAATGGTGAGTACAATCTTGGCTTTAAGATGGAACAGTTAAGCAGAATAGAAGTTTCTTCACTTTTATTTGAACTGTAGTTTTAAAGCTATCTCATCACCACTTAGGACCTAATGCTGGTGCACCTACAAGCAACACTCCTGAACCTGCAAGGAAGACTGTGGGACTTGTATCATAATACCATGAATAAACATCAAGTTACATGAGAGTGTTGGCTAATTATTTGTGTAAAGCCTGATATGATTATCTCAATCCAAATTCAATGAGCCAAAGGGTCAAATTCACCTGTGATGCATTTCCATGAAAGCCAAGAGAGATGATGTCATTATACCCGAAATTAATTTGTTAATTGGCTAGTAATTGGTTGCCTCTTGCTTTCTCTGTGTTCAGCTGGCTTACAGATTTTGGTTTCTACAGTGCAGGGTACTCTGAGGGTCTAATGTCTCTGTACAAAGCACGTATTTCACTTTAAAAGTTACAGCATCTTGAATTCTTTTATTGAAATTGTGCTTCCTTATCTTTGAGACTGCTCAGCTTTGAGAGAGAACTGTATTTTTCTTTCAGAAATTGACATTCACCTTTATTGTCTGGGGTTCTGCAGTAGTTCACAACTGGAATTAATGACATCATATTTGGGTCAAACATTTTAATATAATGCATGGTGCATCCATCTTTATTTTAGTGTTCCCACCCGGGGAAGATTCCTATTCTGCTAGACACAAGGTGGTTTAGGGTAGGGCAGAACTGTGACTGCAGCCAGAGTAGCTCTGGAGGACATGTGTGTGGTTAGAAGTAAATAGTAGACACAGGAGCATGACTACAGAGTTGATATTTCCAGTAAATTAGAGAATAAAAATGTCATGAGCAATTTAAATATTATTTATAGTTGACCTTCGTGTCTGTTTTTAATATTCAATCTGCTGAGTGTTTAAAAAAGCAATTAAAAGTCCCATATAATGTTAAAACCCTTGATAAATGTAATAAACAAATGACATATTCAAAAGAGAGAATCTATGTCCCATTAGGAGAGAAAAAGAAAGATGAGAGCAACATATGGCAGTATAATTAGAATGATTAGGGAAGCACATCAACAGAATTTATGCTGCAGGGAAAATGTAATAAGAAACCAACACACTTTCCTCACTGCCTTGAAAACTGCAAATATCGCTTTCTGAAAAGGAGATGCAGAAAGGGTCCCTGGCATTTAAAGCTGTAACTTGTGTTCTTCTGTCATTATTAAAGATGCACACAGCCATCTGCAAACCATTTATTTTTTGCAGAGTTCACATTGTCCCATTGCTTTGATTAATAAGGAGCAATATTACACCTCAGCTGCTTTTCAGAAAGATGCTATTTTGGAAACCTAATTAATACTCATTCCACAGTTAGCTTGAGGTGTTCGTTAGTGCCAGATACTGAGTTCTTATTTGTTTCTCATTATGTGGAGAGTATTGCTTCTCAATGCCAGCATTTTTGTTTTGCATTTTGGAATAACCTTTCGACACTCCTGCTTCCCACAGCCCTCCCTTCAGAAGAGCTAATAACACCTGTCATCATTATTTTCACATGCCTGTTAATGTCTGTTGAAGACATTGTGGGCTATTTACATAGATAGACTATCCTGCTGCACAGCAAATATTCCTGCCATTTTCTGAACAGTTGGGCCAAAGAGAAGAGCAAAATTTAGAAACTTGGCAATGCAATTAAAATCTCAGTGTACCACTAAGGGTCAGTATATACTTAGGCAGATGAATCATTACAAAATTGAAAGAGTGTGTATGGCCTAGCAGAAATACCAAATAATTTTTCTGCCCTAAACCCCCCCACCCTCCCATTTTTATTTGTTCAATAAAAACCACAGAAAATCTACAGCAGAATATAGACACTGGACTTGTATAAACTCCATCAGCCCACTTTGATGAAACTGGAGATTAGTAGTGTCTTACAAGCAGCCTGAGGTTTAGCAGAGGGTGCACAAATACCTTGCTTGAGATTTGCTCCAAGTGCTGCTATCCTCACTGGAGGATAAAGGAGAGAATACAGCAAAGCAGACGGCATTTAGCATCCACTCATTGCCAAGTATAATGCTGTGCATGAAAAGGTTAAATGTAATTGCACATGTCAGGAATCAACAGAACAACTGAGGCTCTTTCTGGAGCTCACTCTTGCGCTGAGCTGCTATAGAAAAAATAATAAAAAGAATGAAAAAAGAACATCTGTGGGCCTGGGCGCTAACATGGATGCAATAGGAGAGGAAGAAAGGGGAGTTTGAGGGACAGCATGTTTTAAATATGCCCTTATATTGTCCCCCCAGGGGTAGTGGACAGACAATGCCTTACTTTCTGCAGGAATAAGGTCCCTCATGGAAAAAAAAATCTTGTCTCAAGAGAAAAGAAATGAGGAGGGGAGCTCTGCACTGAGCAGGACATTTTGTTGTACAGTGCCAGCTGCACAAAAGCAGACCTGCAGCCTGCAGGAGCCCTGCTCGGGTCCCTCCCCAAGCACCACAGCCTGCCCAGGCCAGCTCAGGAGAGAGCCAACCAGTGCTTCACCTTCTGGAGGAAAAAAAAATGCTGGTTTTTAAAGACTGAAAACCACCACCAGCCCTGCCCTTGATGTTACAGGAAGAGCAGATGAAGTGCCTTCCTTACTGACTGCCTGGACCCTGGGAGGCCCTCTCCCAAGCACAGGCCATAAATAGAACCTCTCCTGCAGCCCTCCCTCGGAGTCAGTGTTGGATGTGACACTTTTGGTCAAATAACACCAACAGTGCAAGAACTAATGGTGATTTTTCAGTTTACATTTCTGGGGAGAAATCATGGTACTATGAGAAGGCGTGGGTAAATCCTTGAAGAGTTCCACAGAATTTATAGTGATCTTAAAAAAAATGCAAGAAATCCAGTAATTAAATTGATAGCAGGATAACAGAAGCTCTCCTGTACACCACACATCATATTTCTCCAAATAAAAGGATGTTTCAGCCAAAACTTATGGTCTTTCTCAAGCAAAATTCCTCTGACTTCAGTGGAAATGAATGCTTTAGAAAGCAGTTTTAAATCCTGACTCTTAATATCTACTGAAGCATTATCTGATTTTGCACCTGGAGAATAAACAACATACACCATTCTGTAATTCAAATACAGTTCATACTAAATCTGGGTGGGATTTTTTTTTCCTATTATTTATAAAGTGTGATTATACTCAGGTCCAGCAGTCAACCTGAAACAGAGTGTTCAGTGATGAATTCTCCAAGATCCCATCAGGTGCTCTGTGTGTTGCCTTTGAAATGCTGAGATTCCAGAGTGTTCAACACCAGAGTGTCCAGGTGTCGAGTGCTACAAATCATGTCCATGCTTTCATTTGCTCCCAGGTCCTAGACAGTTCTCATCTGCAGCCTGTGGGTACTAATAACCAGCAAAAAGCCATTAATATCCAAAGTGCTTTATTGGCTAGCAACACAGAGAGATGGTGTGAGGTTAAACACCAGTGTCAGATTCACAACTTAGGAGTACTGTGGCAATGAGCAATTTTGTGAAGAGCCTGGTGCTGTGCAAAAGCAAAGCCATGGCAAAGCTGGGACCAGAGCCCAGCTCTTCTTGCTGCCATTCCAGACCTGACCTGGGGCCATTCAAACAGTTTCTGAAGGGTCATTTCCTTCTTTTTGTTGTTTGGGACATAGAAAGCTCTCAGTCCTGTGAGTCCTGTAGAGGCTTCTGTATAATTGCAGAGTCCTTTAGTCCTTCTTGCACACTTTGCTGAGCTGGAGTCATGGATCCTGTCTGCAGTGTTTCTGCAGAAAATGGAACCAAAAGGGACAGATACAGAGATAAAGATGGAGGGAAAAAATGGCTCTCAAATACAAAGAAACACTAGTTGAGATCCTGTTCTCAGCAGGTCTTTGTGGAAGACCTCAGATTGAGAGTGAAATCACCACTCAAGGTATAGACAAAAGGCTTTGTGTTTCCCTATATATCTTTTTTTTTTTTTGCTAGCTCAACTCTTTAAAAGAGACTTGCAGCAGTGGAAAGTTAAACTGAGGATAAAATATCAAAGGCAAACAGTTAATACAAAATGACAGTGAATTCATTTAAAAATCTGCCATTGATTGAAAAATCGAAATAATCTCTTAAGTGTCACTTTGAAGAAATACTGTTTTCCTTCTCCACCTTACTCCACACCACACCACAGAGTCTGCTTGGTCTAAAAACTGAAAAGGATGGTATGAACCATGCTGACTTCAGCCAAAACCCTGGGACTCAGACACAAGGGGAATTTGTGCAGCTTGCTGTGCTGTCACTCACTGGCTCAGACTGAGCCGAGCACAGGGCAGGAAGGCTGTGGCCTGTCCTTGCAGCAGGTGACAGAAGGGGATGTGGCACTTCTCACGCCTCAGCTGGGGCTGGGACTGTGCTCACAGGCCTTGCACACGCCTGTGCTCCTCGCTCCCACACTGAAAGGTTTTCTAATGCCCCCAGGTAACAGTGATCTTGCGTAGAGAAAAGTCGTTTTGGCTGCTGCAACAAGGCAGCCCCAGTCCAAAGGCAAGAGAAGTATTTAAGTGTCACATTCCCAGGGAACACAGGGAGGAGTGTCTTTGCATCTAGACAGTCACCTCTGCTTACTTTGTTACCTTTTCTCTATCCACATCACTGCAAGTAACTCTACCAACAATGGTAAAAACTGCCCTTAACCAGAAGGCTCATTTTATATGAACATTTCTCTGTAGCAAGAAAAACCCTCTGTACAATAGACAATCTTGTCTAAATTAATGTATTATTTATTTTGTACCTTTTAAATCACTTTTATTTACAACAAGCCTTAGATACAGCTCACACGCAGTAGTTAAGCTCTGGCAGTACTGACGTCAGGGAGCTAACACATTTGCAAATAACATTTCTAAGTCATAGAAAAGAAAAGAAAAAAAAGATTTGAAAAGAACTGTTTTGTCTCCGGGAAGAAGGGTCACAGGACACGTGTGCAGCGCCTGCAGAGCCCCGGGCACGGGGAGCGGGCGGGGCAGGGCACGGCGGGGCCGAGGCTCAGTTCAGTGACCGGGCTCTGCCGCTCCGCGCTGGTTAATGGCCCCACTCCTCTTCCCTCTCGCCAACTCCCTCCTCTTCTTCTGGAAACACTGACTCACTCTGACTCTTCAGATGCTTAATCCCTGAAAATACAGAAGTCACGGTTAAGGTTGCATTCAGCTTGCATCAGGTATTTTTTTTTTTGTGAAGGAAGAAGCAGAAAAGTAAAGGAAGAGCAAGCTTAATGCCCGTATCTACTCCTTTTTTTTCACAAACCTCTTAGCTCAAGTCATATTATGGTGTATTTACAACAGAGATATTCTCTTCTTTGAATAAATCCAAACAGTATTTGCTTCTCCTTTTTCCTTGATTCTCCTTTTTCCTTGATTCTCCTTTTTCCTTTCCTTTTAAGCCTGAGACAAGTTTGTGTTGAACACCATTGCAAAGCTGTCCCGAGAGCCTGACAGAGAGGAGACTGCTGGCACCAGAGCTGTGACAACACTGGATCATTTCTTTCATAGAAAATGTGTTCTTTTGACCTCCAAATACCATGAGGGGCTGGTGAAAAGGGTAAACGCCTATCACAGGGTATTTGGAAGTTCAGGTTTGAGGAAAGTTATGAAGTACCTACTGCTGGCTGGTTTCAGCCAACAAGTGAAGCAGATTTTATAAAAATGAATCCAATTACAGTTACTTCCTTGTCTCATGTTCAGTACAAGGAAGCAGACTTCAATGAATGGGCCTAATCCCATCTTCTTGGCTCCTCCTTGGCGTGATAGAATTCGAGCTGGAAAAGGAAGCAATATCAGGACACAAAGATGACAGAGAGACCAGAGAGGAAGAGTTCTTATTTTCAAAACACCTAAAGAGCAAATGCATAAGATTAGTCTCAGGGTTCCCCAGTTTATGACAAACAAAGTGGGAACATAACTTCATAAAAAATGCGTGATATGAACAAAATGTAAGCCTGAATTAGGCTATTTTCTGGTGCCATTAAGGTCATTACATAAAAATATTTTTGATTTCATTAAAGATCATACATAGTTATGTTAACCATTTCTAACTGTCAGGAAAAACACTTCCCTTTCGTATCTCTCCTTCCCTGTGATGAGGAGGAATGACAACCCAGCTGCTTTGTGCAACCACCGCTGGATAATCAAACACCCCAACGTGCACCCTGCAAGTCATAGCACATCTCGGGGCACAGTTTTCAAAAGGGGGTTCACCCTTGAGGGGTGAGGGCAAGATCCAGATTATTGCTAATTGTGAGTATGAAGAACTGATGATGGTGAAAGTCCAAGAGTTTTGGCCCCAGTGTCACTTAATCTGGAAGTACCTACACCTCACTGTTTATGTCCACACCACTCCAAAATACAGGACAGATGTTTTTTCCAAATATATCACTTGAAAAAAAAAATCTTGGCATAAGTTGTTCCAGCTCCACAAAGCTACAAACAGCTGAAAACAGCATTTTACAATGGCTGTACAACAACCAGCTCCACTTCTAGCAGGATCCATCACTCTGTGCTGGGCTCTGGGCTCCTCTCTCTCTTTCCTTCCACACAAATGGCAGCACACAGTCTCCTGGGAAACTGTTGTTCCAACATAAACCAAGCAAATACATTAATGCTGCAAAGCCACAGTTATTGTAAGTGTGCCCTGCAACAATCAAACCATTTCCAATTAAGGAACTGTGATACATGAAGGTGCTCAGCTACTACCAAGCTCTCAGCAGCTCCTCTTTAGCAACACCCTTTAGTAAGACAAACACTTTAAATATGATTTCACCTAAGTATAATGGAGATTTGTTTCCAAATTATGTTGTGTTTTTAAGGTAAATTTGTCTCCTGTTGTTTCTTCTGCACTAACAGAGCCATTTCTTGCACAATTCACAGTACTCATCTAACAGCTTCTGTCCAGTACTTCAGACAGCAATTTTTAGGAGCCAGAGTGAACAATTTTTTAGGGAGTTTTTCAAAGATGAGAAGGGAAAAGTTAAGGACAGGAAAGAAGGCATGTGATACATGGTATGATGAAGCCATGGAAGTGTATTTTTTGTAGGAGTGAAGACTTTTGGTTATGTGGTTTAATTGCAGTATTAAATATGAAAATTGTAGGAAATTACATCAATGAGCATTACCCATTGATTTTTGCATGACAAGTAACTATTGATCTTATTTAATGATTTTTTTCATAACCTCTATTCTGCAGCCTGCCTTCACCTCTGCCAGTCATTTTATGCTACAGTGTCCCTTGGAAGTTCCCTTCTCTGACCAATAAGTGCACAAGACTCCATGCACTTTTATATAAACCTCAAGATGTTCTCACAGCATCAGGTCAGCAGAATGAACTGACCTCGGTGTGGCATTGTGAAATAAGATGCTCATTTACACAATGGAATAAATTAGTGTGCCTTGACATAGAGGTAATGAAATTCCTGTCAGTAACATATGAACATGCACAACAGGAGATGCTGGTAGCTGTCCTGAAAAGATACATTTCCTGCACAGAGCTGCAGACTTTTACAGTGCAAATAAATGGCCTGGAGTAATAAAAAGAGTTAAATTACAGCAATCATACCATTGGATTAAAAGCATATCTAGCTACACAACATTGCAGTAGCCCACAGTGGCTGCCAAGGGTGGTCAGAAGGCATCAGAGCTGGGCAGGTGCACACTGGCACACTGAGGCACAGCTCAGGAGAAGAGGCTGGTACAGTGGCTCTCCAGCGTGGCTCCAGTGGGGTTATGCAGGCTGTGCCCTACCCTTGGTCAATAGGAACCATCTGACAAGCAGCAAGTGGGGTGAAGCTCCACCCACAGAGTATTGCAGGGTCGGTTCAGCATCTTTGCTTAGCAATATCTGAATTGTTTGCTGAAAGGTTACATTCTGTTAGAGGCTGAGTAAAAATTCATTACTCAGGTCACCTCAACCGGTTTTACAACCACAACTACAGCGACACTAATTGAAAAAGGATAGGATATTTCCTTCTCCTATTTCCAATCTTTGTACCAGTAACACAGCTCATGCCCTCAGCTTTCTCACCTAGTAACCAAGAAGGACCAAAACACTGTAGTTTGGGGATTATTTCTGTTCACTGATTGAACATGGTGTAAAGATGGGCATGGAATTCAGACTGTAAGATTTTACTTGTAGCAAAAAAAGGCAAAACAAAGCCAGGATATTTTAGAAGATATTGTTTGTATGTAAGAGCACATCCAAGTCAGAAACGTCAAGTTACTGATTCCACATAAACAGCACAAGCTTTACAGTATCAGTTGCAAATAGGGAGGACTGCAAATGCTGATCCAAGGAGTCACCCTGTGCCATCAATGTCCCTTTTTCCAGGCAATGAATTTGTGAGCACTCAGTTCCCTGAAGCGCTGTCCCTGCGCTGTCCTGATGCTGCTCCTTTTCTCTCACGGGGTGCCCTGCCCTGCTCTGCCTTTCTCAGGGATGGGGCTCACTGGGTGAGGTCCCCTCGGGTCCCAAATCCCCTCTGCACCTGGCTCAGCCCCTGCTTCACCACGTCACACCCTGCCTGGGGCTCTGCTCTTCACCTGGGATGTCTGGCAGCAAAAACCACTTCCAGACCAAACACTGCCCCTTCTCAACACTCTCTGAAAATGTTTCATACCCACAATATGTTCACACTCATCCTTATGCTACTTTAAAACAAAGTCTGTCTGAATACTGCTAAAGCAGCAGGACAAGAATTGTTTTTTCTCAAAGGGCTTATATTTCACTGCAGGTAATTTAATCCAATTAATGTTGATAAACAAACCCATAATTCCAAACCAGACTGAGAAGCCATACACTAATATAATTTGAACTGTCAGTTCTTTTTAGATGAAGTTACTCTCTCATAGAATATTTGTAGAATTCTAGATACTTATAAATTATGAATGAGAATGGGACAGTTTTTTGTCATTTTTGTAGTCACATCACATCCGTGCTGCTTCATCAGCAGCTGTCTTTTAGCTTCTCTCCATCTAACCAAAGCACCAGCTTAGAAAGCTAAGTAGGGTCACAAGATTTGAAATAACCAAGTGTTCCTGAATTAAGTATCTCCTGGAAAAAAAAAATTAAAAATATTCAAGTAATTAAGGCAGCTCCCTATCCTATTTAACACTTCTTCCTTCACTCTGCTTCACTGCCCAAGGAAAGGTGTTGACATTTACCAAACTCAGGATTGAAGTCTGGTTGGCAGCTTGAATTCCCTAAAGTTTGAAGGGTTATTTAGTTTTATGATTTGGAGCTGATCCTCTCTCTATCAAAAACACATTTCCAGATTTGCAGAAAGCAGTGAAAGGCACAGATAAAACAGGCTCATTTTCAGTGTTTGAGAACTCAGATCACTTTGAAATTATCATGCAAACAGACCCGGGCAAAGAGGATAACAGCAAAATAGAGATGTCTCAACTAATGCTAAGTGAATTATTTTCTAGTTTCCTTAGCAAAAACTAGAATATCCAAAGAAATATCATATATTCATACCACTAAATAGAAAAAAGGACTATTCTTTTTAATGGTACATTCTGGTTTGCATTTACCAGTTAAATATGTTTTGACTTCTCTGACGTGTCTTCCTCATAATGTTTTTTTCCCAATTGAAGTTTTGATTTAAAATATGCCAACAAAACAAACAAACAAACAGACAGAAACCACAAAACCCAAACAGACAACAAAAAGCAACTAAACAGAAAAAAACCCACAAACCAACATCATTAAATCCAGCATCCACCACAGGTCTTTGGCTGAGCTGGGTGCAATGGAAAGCACTTGTCAAGAGCCCAAGGAAGCTGGCAGGTCTCCCAGGGCAGCCTCCTCCAAGCATAGGGATGGCCCCTACAGGCACAGGAGAACAAGCAGCTGCATCAGATCAGGGGCAGCTTTGGGGCACCTGAGAGCAGCCTGCCTGTACCAAGGAAAATCACCCAGAAGATGAAGGTGTCTGGCTGTGAACTAGGAGAGGCTATTTTCTGACTGGATATAAGGAAGGTATTATTCCACTGAGTGTATTTAAGCACTGGTGTGATTTCCCGTTGAAAATGTGATGTGTCTCTTCCAGGAGATTTTCAGTACTGGACTAGACAAAGCATTGAACAACCTTGTTAAATTTGGTGCTAATTCTGCTTTATGCATCAGGCTGAGCTATGGACTTTCCCGAGGTTCTTTGCAGCCTAAATGACTATATGATATTATGAAATTAAAACTCAGTAAATGCATCTTACAGTCTTTAACAGTGTATTAACATTGACTGTGTGGGCTACATACTGATCCACCTGGGAGCTTCAAATGACTCCTTACTCTGGAAAAGCAATGAACTGTCTAACTGCACCAATCAGACTTATTTCAGGAATAAGATTCTTCTCTTCACTCCTTAAAACCATGGGGCCAGACTAAATCAATATTTCTGATTTTGGAAAACATACAAACTCATAATTAGGTTATGTGGTCCATTGTGATTTATATTTACATGTATGTGAGCTACATATTTTTCTCAAGCACGAGGGATGAAAATAATGGGATTAAAGCCAGTGAAACTGGAGCATCTCTTGCACGTGACAGATACACCCATGAGATCTCCAAAATCTCACACAGAAATCACACCTTGCTTGTGGCCCAGTGCATGGAAATGCAACAGAAAAAATGTAATTCCTGAGAGGGAGGCACAGAGCTGCCCTTCTGCAGATGAGTCCTGGCACAGCAGCTGAAATGGCTCATCTTCCCTTGGGGACCTCAGGGGCAGATCATTGTCCCAGTCACCACCAGCGTGTGGTGCTTGAGGGTGCTGCAATTAAAAGAATATTCTCAGCTGCCTGCAGGTGTAACAGATTAAAAAACCACACTGTGCTAATAAAGCCAAGGCCTATGCACCCCTTTTCACAAGAAATGCCTTTCTTGCTCAGCTAGGCATCTGCTCAGTGGGGGTAACACAGCCTCTCAACACTTCACAAGATGTTTTGCCAGATGTTTCCACAAACATCTGGTGCTTCCTGTATTGGAATGTGCTCATTTCTGCTGGACAGTGCCAGTGGGAGAGCCCAGAGCCTGTCCCTGCCATGAGCACCACAGTCCAGCTCTGAAAAGCATCACATGCTTCTGGCTCTTGCCACCTGCAGCAGAAGCCAAGGACCATCAGAGCCTGCAGGAGCAGATGCTTGGTAGAAACCTCCTTTGACAGAAGCTGAATAATTATTAAGAATTTTTATTTTCTTTGATGACTTTCAACAGAATACGGCTTCACCAGCCTCCATTCTCAGCATTTTCTGTTTCATAGAAGTTTAGAAAAATCCAGTTTCATCATCTTCAAATGTTCATTGTTCAGGTATATGCCAGCTACACTGCCTGATTTATTCAAATGCAAGAAATACCTGTCTTGTATTCTCTCTGCTCCATTTGGAGAAGATATCAGAAACACAGCTGTCATTACTGGTCATGGAGAAACTCAAAACTTACCCCTGCACACACATCTCCTAGGCATTTTGACTTCCTTGATCAAAAATACTGTTCTTTGTCTAGAAAGAAATTAAATCCTACTATATATTTTATTTTTTCTTTTTTTAAACAGCTGAAATACAGGAGGGCATATTTTCCATGCTTGAGCAGAACAGGAAACCAGTAAGAAAAACGCTATAGTTTCCCAAAAACCTATTTTGAGCTTTCTCTTGTTTCCTCTTTGCATAAATGACCTGTTATCTCTCTCTTTCATCTGTACAATCAGTTCCTGAAACTTTTAATCCATTTTCACTTGAGTGGTTTAGATAAGCTTTACTTGCATACAAGTCAGAGTTCAGTGCTTAAGCATTCATTAGTAACTGTTAAAAGCCATTAACCCTATCCTTAACCCTACCTGACTCTCCTTCTTCTCCCTCTACCTAAAATGATGCTCACTGCTTGCACCTTATCAGCCCTCTCTGCCCCTTCCTCCATTTTCTTTAACCCAGTTGTCCTTGGACTCAGTCTCAAAGCTTTCTGGCCAAGCACTCAGTGACCTCTCTCTCCATCCTTTGCAGCTTGCTGATGGCTTTGCCTCTGACAATTTTTACCCTGGTTCTCCTTCCCCCTAGTTCTTCTGCTGTTGTATTGCCATTCTCTGATAGCCATTTTCCCTTCTGTACAAATTAAAACTCTAGAGAGCCTCTCTGTGTAAGCTCATCTTAGACAGAAATCTAAGACAATACCTCAAAGTGGTCAAAATCGAACTCCTGATCTGCAGTCCTGTCCAAAATATTCATCCACCATGAATTATTGTAATTTTTCCCTGATATTTAGGCTTACACATTTCTGATTTCCACTCTTCTCTAGATCCCCGTATTCAATTGTCATCTGAGTCTTGCATGTTTTTCTTGCTTAATGCATCCCATATAGTCTTTACAATTTATCCAGACTTTGAAACTCTCCTTGTTCTGGGGTCTTCACTACTACCACATCTCCTCCTCCAAGCTTTATAGATGTATCTTTCCTCCTGCCTCTACTTTCCCCCTTGAGTTTCCTCCATTGATTCCCTCCAAGACATTTCAGACTATTTATGCTTTCAAGGAAAATTAATTTTTTTCATATATTATGGGCATCATCTGCACTCATCTCACATCAGGAAATGATACAGCTTTGCTTTTCAAGTTGCTGGGCTTTTAGATTAGCGTTTCCATTCCCTCTCCTGAAGTTCTGGAGAGGTACAACTACCTTCCTCCATGCCTACTTCCAAATCCTCCTCAAAATCCTCAGTTCTGGAATTTCAGAAACACCCTGAGAACATATTTGTTGCCAGCCTGCTGAGACAAAGATTATTGCTTTCCTACCTAGCATTCTCTATCTGTTCCTAGGCTTGATTGCTACACCCTAGCTGGGAGTTCCCTGGTGCAACAACCAGCTTCTGTTAAATGTTTGAACAAGGTTTATGTGGCATAGAGCAAATTCCTGGTGTGGGTTCCTGGATGCTTCATTAACCTCAATATGATATGACAAGAATTGTGGCATACAGTGATGGGTGGATGATTACTGAGTATAAGCAAAGAGGCAGACACCTGATGTTTGTATGTAAACACAAAAAGCATTTTACATACCTTTCCCTGACAAGCTGGCAGCTATTATTTCATCTGCTGATGGTCATGTTCAAGAATCACACCAGATGACCTGTGGCAGGAAGTTAATCCTGCTTCCAAGCAGTTCTGGCAACAAGAGCCCAGCCTGTGTGTCCCAAGGCAGTCACTCTCTTGGGTGGTCTCCAAGCTACTGGCCGTTCAAAGAGTATCAAAATGTTATCTATGACTTAACAGCAATAAAACACAATAAAAGATACAGTCCCAGGCCTTGACAACTCCCATGTGTATGAGTGAATAAACAGAAAAAACATGAGGGAGGGAAGGCAAAATAAAAATAAACAGATCTGGTAAACTTTGCTTTATAGATGTTGGTATCTGTGAACAGTCTGCTTGATACAGAAAGTTTTCTAGAAGTTAGGTTGTTTTTTGTTGAGAAAGACTGAGAAATGGTGCACAGTGCAACAGTCTCATGGGACTCTGAGTGGTACCCATGCCTGTAAGTTTCTGTTAAGCAAGGTTTCACACAAGTTTGATAACCAACATGTAAAGGTCACCCTTAATCCTGTGGGCAATGAGTTTGAACATAACCAGGTCTTTCCTTAATTACACAGATCTTGGTCACTCTCTTCCAGAAACTGATGAGATTTTCTCTTACTATTTCTTATTATTCTTACTATTAATATTTGTATTCTTACTATTGTTAAAGAAAGAAGAATTAACATACAGAATTGATGTTAAGTTCCAGTTATAAAGACAAAACCCTGACTTACTGTTTATTTGCAATGAATTTAGGTAAAATACTGTAATTATTTTTGTATGTGGCGTTAAAGTTTGAGATATAAAAAAAAGTTATACACAAAATAGTTGCACTAGATATTCTCAAACTTCTGTTTAGACTAGCCTAGAAAAAGCAAAGTCAGGCTGTCCCTCTGTGATTCACAATGGATGTAGTCTTCAAATGCCATCAGATATGGTGGACCTCTAACATTTACAGTGAAAAGAATCTGGAGCACCAATATGGCAGTATAAACTATGGTGACACTACAGCAATATATAAATAATTTTAAAAAACCAACAACAACCCTCCACATGTTGTATTATTTTATACCTCAGCTCAAATTGAGAAAAACAATTCTCATGTGTTTTGTGATTATGAGACCAAGAGGTTATTCAGCCTTGCAAGTTCATTTACTTTTGGTTTTTTTCTCTCTCTCTCTAACATGCATGACTAAATCAAAACAAGCTATCTGATGCATTGGCAAATATGACTGGTTTCTGTAGGTCGCACATCTGATCTGGAGCAGATCAGACCATCAGCACATTCAGCAGGTCACCATGGCCCCAGAGGTTTGTGAATGATCATTCAGAAACCCAGCAACAAAGTATGACTAATTTTCTAATTGTCTGCCGGTTGCTGCTAAGTCTTCTCTTAGCTCAAGTCACACAATCCTCAGTTGTCATGGCAAGCCTTTTAAATGACAAATGTTGAGGCTCACTTGAGGCTACTTTCAGTCAAAAGGCTCACTGTTAAACTATCACAATGAAGACTGTATGAGAGCAGCAAAAATCATGTTGCAAATGTCTGGCTGCTTTCCATTTTGTTCTCTGAGACATCACTTTCCACTTTCTATTCTTCCCTCTCAGAATGGCTTGAAGCAGCACTGGCTCCTTAAGAGTAGTGTGAAGCAGCTTCTTGCACAGAAAGGCTTTTGTTGGCCCTCCACAGGCTGGCCAGAACATGCACTGGAGAGAGGGGTCAGTTTGCCATGGCTGAAGGGACTGCATCACCCACTTACAGTAGCCTAAAGAGTGAACAGAGAGGTTTTTGTTGCCCCAGGCAATTTCTGCTAGCATGGAAACATCTTGTTCTGCTGGTCCTTCCTTCCCTTGCTAGCCCTCAGACTGCAGAAGTCAGCCATTCTTCAGAGTTCCAATGAACAGCTGAAGATCCTGCAGTCAGCCAGCTAGTGGGTGTTCCAGCCTCTATCAGTCTCAGCACTGATCACCCTTTGGAAAACCAGAAAATATTTCTTAGCTGATTCTGTGGAGGTTGACTCTTGGTCAAATACCTCAAAAACCTGACCAGGAAAACATGCAGAGGGGGGTTCCACGTCAGTAATGAATCCAGGCAGTGCTGCAAGGCTCTCCTCCTCACAGCTCCTGTGCTGGGGCCAGCAATCAGGAGAGGATTAGAGTTTTTCAGCTGACACTTTTCCATCCCAATTTTTCACAGCTAAAAGACAAGCTTCTAAGTGTGATGATAAGTGTGCTTGAATTCAACCGAAGCAGGCAGGCCTTCAAAGGTGCTGTGCTTTGATGTGTCCTGGGAAACTTGTGAGATGGTCAGAATCTCCTCTAAGAAAGCACTTTTCTGGAAGCCAAATCTTACTGGGAAATGTGTTTATTTGCTGGAACTGCTAAGCCCTCTCTTTTAACATCAGCACCACTTTCAGTCAGGCAGCTATCTGCCTGAGCAGGTCAAAATCATAGGACTAGCAGAATTGTTCCCTTATGTCAGAGGATTACAGTAATTACACCAAATAAAAGGCCACATTTTCAAACCTCTAATCAGCTGCTCCATAATAACAGAAGTCAAAAGTTCTGCTGCTGTCATAAATTATGTGTTAGAACTCACTGGCCTTAAAAGTTTGTGAATAGCATTTTCTAAACACAGCTTCTTTAAATTAAACCATCTTACACTTTCACAGGCAACTTCTGTCAGTTTTAGGATTAACCACATGCTTCTTCAGTACCCAGCTGGAGCCACTCTGTAGCCTGATTATCTTAAGCCAGGAGGCTAAAAGTGGGAAGCAGGTTTTACAGCTAGAAAATCACATCAGCAAAGACTTGAGAAAGCCGATGCTAAAGATAGCATGAAACAATGCTCAGTATTGCAGCCACAGAAGGTAAGTCTGTTTAGAGGTAGGGACAAGCCAAATTTTAGTTATTTAGACTGCTATGTACAAAATAAAATGATTTTATCACCCTACCTGCTGTAAGTAAATAAGGGAAAAGTTAAGGAGAATTAGATAAATCTTAATTACATAAGAAGTCTTAACTCCTGCATTCTAAAATATATGCTATTGTTCAACCTTAAATACGGATCAAGTGTAGAATTAGGTTGAAGGCTGTGCTTTATGGCCTTTCCAGGCCTTAAAATCAGTGAGCATTTACAAAAGCAGTCCTCCACTTGTCTCTAGGAACAAATGCTATGTTCACAGCTACGATTCCTTTTACAGAGGATAAAACAAGAGAGTTCTGCTCCCAATATGTTAAAAGATTAAATGGTAACTTATGTGTCAGGAAGGGAATCACGTGTCATAGTTTTATTTCCTCTACTCTTTTCCTGACAGTAGTGGCAACCAAGAATATTTTCCCTTTTTTAATTTGTTTTTTTATTTCTTGAGTTCTTAATGGGAAATTTCTGACCAACTCTCCTGGCCGTTTCTCTTACAACAGCACAGTTATGTCCATATGTAATTCTTGTCCCAAACTCCTGCTGGTGCTGTGCAAACCAGTCCTCAAAGCAAATGCCTAAGCATTTGTAGGGGATTTGCCTTCAGCAATTAATTCTTGGGGAAAATGCTGTCTTGAAGAACCTGGACTGAAGGAACCTGAGCTTTTTGGACCTTATGGGGGCTGACACTTGCACCTAGTTGGTCTGTGAGGTACTTATGGCTGCGCTGTGACAGGAGAGTAGCATGACATTTTATCCACTCCATATGTTTTAACTTCAAATTAAGCTACATCCACTCAAATGGCATGCTGCTCTTCTGGCAGCACAGCCAGCACAAGCTAAGTGAAAAAGGAAAATGCTGCTTATCTGCAAACTTCTGAGCAGCAGGAACAAAACCTAGATTTTTTTTTTTTTTCTTGTGGTTTACTTACGGTGATTTGCTCCCAAAAAAGAAAAAAGGAATGCACTTGTCTGTGGTTCCTTGTCTGGCCAGCAGAGAGACTTCCAGAGCCTGATTTCTCACTAGAGAGTCTGAAACAAGCCCAGGGTTACCCCTGACTTGGTTTAAGCAGGATGGATTCATGCCAGAGCACTTTTAAAAATGACACAGGCAGACTTCAGTAGCTGAATATTTGCACTTCCTTGAAGCTGGACAATTTTCATTTGTTTGTGATTAGGAAAATACTTCTGAAATGTTACAGTTCCCTTTAGGAAGAAAAAAAAAATCCACTAAAAACATTTAGCAATAGCAGAACATTTAGTTTTTCCTAGCTTGTTAAACATAAAAAATTTAGACATGCTATAGGAAAATTCGTTTGATTTTTATACACATTCAAAACACAATGGAAATTAAGGTTTTTTCATTCAACACCTAACTGAAAGAGTTTTACAAAATATGTTAATCTCCCCAGCTTCAAAAACCATTTCCAAGAAGATGTATTTTAGTTTTCTTAAGGCATTCTTATCTGACTTCAATTTTCAGTGGACATCATTATCCAGCTGCTCACTTTTTCCTGGACAACTGCACTGTGGCTCTACTTCCTTAGATTTTGACTGACATGGGAATTTTTCTGAGGTCAAGAAACACAAACAGTTGAGAAAAAACTTATTGCCACATCCTTAGGGGAGAGAATCCTTGACAGAGAAGAGGAGGCTGTGATACTGAGAAGCCTGAGTGTGTGATGGAGTGCATGAACTCCTGTGTGTAATGACTGAACAGCTTTTGTTTCTCCTGTTTCACCCCCAGCTCTGGCAAGACACCCCCAGCATTCTGTTCAGTTTATATTCTGGATCCATATTTTCTATTTTTGTTCTTCTTTTTGTGGTTAATTCTTTCCATGGTCTGGGCTGATGCAGGAAAATAAAACATATTAATGGCTGACTTAAATCTCTTGCTGAATGCTCTGTGCTGCCTGAGAATTTTAGGGTTAGGATGAAAATATTCCCAGTGAGTTTTCAAAAGAAAGAGAGGAGGAAAACTTTTGCTGGTCGCCCAAAATTCCAAGGTGCTGCTTCTGTCAGCTATACTTCCATGTACCATATAGGCTTTCACTTTTAATTAATCCTGTCTCTTTCTCTTGCTGGAAGTAGAGAAGCTTCTCTGTTAATTTGCTGATGAATTCCCTACTGAGCTATAATTATAATCTTTGTTGTGATCCTTCCTATGCTGACAAAGAAGATAGGATTTTGGCATCAGCATAACCTCACATCAGTAATATGGTAAATGTTGAAATTAGTTCTTTTATTAATTTTATATGCAACTTCAAAATGAGAAAAACCTTGTTATTATTAAATGAGTGATTGATAGGCCACTGTCTACCTTATTATCCCCACTGCAGTTGTTTCATGGCTGGCATATGAATAATAATAGGCCATTTCAATTTTCTTCATATTACCCTAGCAAGTCCTAGTTTTTGCTCCTGAGACACGGTGTCACCCACCCAAACTGACAGGCAGGGAGTGCACTTCTACTAAAGATGTCACCCACTGGACTGAAAGGTGAAATTTGGATTTAGGCAGCTGTGGGATGGTGTTTTCACTGTGGTGTCATTTGTTGTGAAAGGTTTAGTCTGTGATAATTAGCTCTCATCCAGGAAGTTCCCAGCCTGGTGTAGGCACCCATGATTGCTTGCACTGGGGGTTTTGGATGGCTCCCATGACTTGGGAGCATGAGAGGGAACAGCATTGCTTTGCTGAAAGGAACAATTTTCACAGAGCAAGGGTACCAATCACTTTAATCAAGGAAAACAAACTGGATTGTAGCAATTCATGGTGTTTTGCACAGAAATTTAGGTAGATTTTTCCCACCCTTAAAACAAATGCAAACCGATTTAGTACCTGGTTTATGCACAACCAGGGTACTTCTCTGGTAGAGAAATTCAGCAATATCAAATTCCTAGCTTAGACATCAGAAGGTGTCTGGTATCTCTGATCTTTTGGGAGAGGAGAAAAGGGAACAGTTCAAGGTTTAGTTTGACATCTTTAGTGATATTTTAAATTTGAAATGTTTTCATTTGAACTTGTTCAACTTACAGGCAACTGAAATTTTTATATTTAAGAATTTTTACCAACAATTATATTTAAGTATTTTTGATCGCTGGAAAATTAAAACCCAGTGTTAAGAAATGCATTATTCAAGATAAAATGAAGTCATCACAAATTATTTGCATTTTATATATACATAATATATATTTTTCTGTTGCAGCAAAACACTGGGACAAAATCTTTGGTGGCTCTTTATTGTGTGAGTGATTTGAACTTGTAAGAAACATACCTCTTCTGGTTTGCCTAAGGCATCAAAATACCCCAGAGCCAGCATCCAGTACAAGAGGCAATTATGCCATAGAAAAACACTACCTGACACTCAGGATTGTCAGAGCCTGAAAACAATTACTGCTCTCAATTTTTCTGGAAAGCACATCAAGAATATCAGTTTGCTCAATTTAATTGGGGAAAATATAGACAAAGTAAAGGGTAGACTCTTCTCTAAAGGTTTAAACACATTCAGATCACAGTCATAGACCCTTTAAAAATTAGTTTTTATACTTCTTACTTTAGTTCTTGCTAAGAGTGAGTTGAAATAAAAGTCAGGTTCTAATTCCAGATGGGTGGAATACTGCTGGAATGCAGATGCAACATAGTAATAACCTCATAAGGTTAATAACCTCATAATAATGACCTCAGATTTTAAGTCAAAATTAGTCAGATTTAATATAATTCCACTCCTTATAACTGTTCTTGCCATTCAACAGTGGAGCTGCACCTAGGAGTCACCAGAGGGAGCCTGCATGCCAAAAATCCCACTGTTTTTTTCCAAGAGTCTTTTCTTTCAGATTGCCAGGAAATCGAAAGCTGAATTTACATAATTTCTCTTCATTGCTGGGGAGAAAAAAAAAAAAAAAAAGAAGAAAAAAAAAAGAGAAGCCTGCTGCCTCCCTTTGCCTCTGCAGGGGACGGCCAGCCTGTCCAGGGACAGGTGCAGCCACGGCGTGCCCTGTGTCCCTGTCACCTGGAAAGATGCCATTGCAGGGAGTAGCCCACAAACCTGTGCCATTCCCAGGGTTTACCAGGCACAACGTGCACATTTACTCCTTGCTGTGTGCCAGCACACGCAGCAGTGCTGCACCCTGAGCTGGGAGAACTGCAGCAAACATTCCTGGGGAGAGCCTTCCTTCTGAGCATCGCTGGATGCCACAACTCCTTTAATTGTGTTGTTAGAAATAGTTCCTCTGGAAATTTCTCAGAGCTGGCTGATCATCTCTTCTGGCTATAAAAGATCTGTGGAATAATGCTGGTTGTTCTCAGGTTGTATGAGAGCTGAAAGACCTGAAGTATTCCTCCCTCTGTTTCAAGAAAAACTAGCAGCTACATCAGATGAGAGCTTTTAAACAACATCCTGCTGGCCTGTGCAGCTCACAGGAAAATGAATCCCTCTTCAGATCCATATGCTAGCTGCAGTATTTCCTGTGTTTTTTCTGGTCACAGTCACACACATAATTCATGTGAGTGCTCGGTCCTAGCTGCAGGCCTGAAAGGATGTGGTTGAAATCTTCAGGCTGCTCGTGTTCTTGTCTCCATGCCAAAGCTCTGGTGGATGGTTTTGGGAACTCTGTGTTCTTGCTATACTGGCCAATGTCGCATCCCAAGGGGTGAAGGAAGGGAGAAATTATGGAGGGGAGTAGAACCACATGGCTTTCTGTAGACAATTTTTGGTTTTCAATAAATTCAGACCAACAGGCATCCACTTCAAAAGGAAAAAAAATAATCAAATACTAAAACCCCAGAAAACATCCCTACCACAAGAAACCCAGCACAGACGGTCCCTAAAAATCAGAAGCATGGTTTCTCTTTATTTCTCTTAGTTTAACCACAGAAATAAGGACGACATTGTTCAGAAACAGAGATATCACAAAGCTAATGTGCTACTGGGACCTTGACTCAGGTCAGGGTGAAACCTGAAGCAAAAGAGCCAATGGTAAGCTACTGTTCCTGCAAGAGCAGCTTGTGGCCAGGAGCCACTCTTGTGGAAATCACTGCCCTGATCCAGGGAGGAGTCAGGGCAGGTGGTGGGAGCTTGGCTGATGGCTGTGAGCCTGCACCTGCTTGCACATGCCCATGAAGACCAGCACAGCTGATGGAACCATAGCTGGAAGGTCGTGGGATGATTCTGCTGTGTCAGGATAATGCAACTCCTCAATGCACGGTGGTGCCTTTCATGTTATTATACAAATTCACTATTAACCTTGAGCTGGCCTAGCAGTTTCTGTCTTTTGAAAGCTTTGCCTTTTGGAGGTGGGGATTTTTATATATGAAGCTTGACTATGTGGAGAGGAGACACTGATAGACAAAGAGGGACTGCAGAAATGTCCAGTTAGGTACAAACGCGGGGAAGGCTTTTCTTTATAAGGCTAAATTAAACAAGACAGCAGCCCACATGCTATGGAGGCTTTTTAGAAATACCCTACTCAGAGAGGTATCTCTGTATTTATATACTGCAAATATCTGCAGAACAGCCCAATACAACCTGAGCAAGCTGCCCCCCTGTTTCCCCAGACCCCGTGCCCCCTGGCAATGCCGTAGGAGGAGCGAGCTCTCCCCACTGGGGCTGCTCCGTGGCACAGAGCCAAGGGGACAGAGGCCCTGACAGATACACTTGCCCTGCCTTGAGGGAGATGTCAAACACTGAACAGGAGCAGCAATGTCTAATCTAGGTCTTCACTCTGCCATTTTGCTTGGGATCAGATTCTGGATTGACAATGCTTTAGATGAAACAGAGGGGCAATTATTATTTATTACAGTTGGGTTGGCTGGAGTCAGTGTCTGCCATGTGGCTTGGTTGTTAACCTCCAGCATAGAACATACAGCAAGGAAATGAAATTTAATGCCCTGTCAAATGGCTGACTTCATAGGAATCTTACATCTTCTCCTATAAAAATGTTATCTTTTCTTCAAAAGCTGCTTCAATTCAGAACACAAAACTGCCAAAATCTTTGTAATTTCACTATAAATAAGTTTTTTAATATAAATTAACCAGAACAACACATGCTTCCCTTTCTGGGATTTCTACTTTATATTTTAAAATATGTACTATGTCTCCCACATTTTTGTCCTATAATATTTTACGTTGCAGCTCTTAAAAGGCTGACTTTTTAATGTTGCCTGTTTCTGCTTAGAAACAGTAAGATGTTTACACTGCTATGTATTTGATACAATTGTGCTTAATAACACTATTTTCAAGTCATAAATGCTGTTTCACAGCATTTTTCTAAGATTATCTTCTATCATAAAAATAGAGTTGTACCTTTAGAAGGAGGCTCACTTAGCATTCATCGGACAAGATTAGAAGGAACTATCAGATATGTGGACTTCATGCTGAGCCAAATGAGGTCAGTGGAAATATTCCCCCAGCCTTTGGTGGCAATTTAGGCATTGACATTAGTGCTCAACACAGCCTTTTTTTTTTTCTTTACTCCAGGTAATAGTGGCAGATGACAAGTTAAAACACAAACATCCCAGTTTTTCCATGGAACAGATGTCAAGCTTGGTCAGACACCTTGGTCTCTCCATAGGTACTGCAGTATTTATTGCAGCCATTTATTGCAGCCATTTATTGCAGAGCCATTTTGAAGCAGGAGCTGCCAGCTGTGTGAAATGAAATGTATTCAAAGCTGCCAACAGTAAGAAATTAAATACAGACTACAGCAGTGTCTGCCAACGTGTTGGGCACTACCATAATAGTGGCAGCCAACTGAACTTGAGATGGCAGAAATCTGATGTGTCCCTGTCACCAACTCAGTGAAATTTAGCTCTTTTTTTTTTAATTGTACCTATTGTCATCATCCTACTGTTCCAAGTCTGAGGAAGGAGAGAGGAGGGTAGAGAGAGGGGGGAAGAGACCAGGCACTAGAAGGTAACATCTTGATAAAAATAGCCAGGAAATTTATTCAAGGCCATTCTGCATCAAGTGGTGTGGTTGTATTGAGGTGCATCTGGCTAAGATGTGGACTAGAAGAGTGTATAAATGACAAGAACAAGCAGTTTGGGAAACAAAGCTGCACCTTTGTGACCTAGTTAGGGACAAGGAAAAGATGCAATGACATGAAACTGCAGCATAGATCTTTGTTTCCCAGCACTTCAGAAGGTCCAGACAGTTGTGGACCTTCCATCCAGGAGGTAAAATGCATAGATGGCATTTTGTCACATCACAGTGCATGGACAAACAAGAGCAGTGCACATAAAGAATGAGACAGAGCTTAGCCTTCTGCTACCCAAGAAAAAACTTATTGAGAGAGATTTTCTACTTAAAAGAAATGTGTTGAAGGACTGGTACTACCAGGCTAAGGAACAGATGTTTCTCCAGGGACATGGCAGCTCTGCTAAGGCATTAGAGGAAGACTGCTCCAGCCTCAGGAATTGCTCCAAGCACTGGACACTGCCTGTTTTAGTGGAGTAGCTAAACCTAGCCCCCTGCCCAGTGTTACAGCCATTTAGTCTACTGGAAAAGGAGGGAGGTCCAAAATACACACTCAGGACTGAGAGAATAATTTAAAACCACCTCCATCTCCTGTTCTGGCCACAGGGTTGATGTACAGCACAATCACCTTTGAAAAAAGGATCATCATTGGAGATTGGGAAAATGTAACAGCCTGAGTCAAACTGACTCAACATAAGAAAAGTTTGAGCATCAACTCAATTTGTGAATTTTCACAGGCTTGGCCTTGATGTTTAGAAGATTGTGTGAGATGTCTGATATTATGGCTAACATTACTTTCCTAAAAACTAAATTTAAGCCCACATATGAAGCAGAAACAAAAAAAAAGACAAGGTATTTCTCTTTCCAGAATAGTATGATGTTTCATGTTCTTACACTGATGTGTCTAGCTAACACTAGAACCTCTTTGCAGAGTTTGCCATGTAAGAAGGCAGCCTGTAAAATGTTACAAGTTTTTGTAGTAACTGCTAAAGTCTTAGAAACTTCATTCCTGTGCCACTTGAAGTAAATTTAGCATGAGTTTTTTGTTCCACAATGATTCTCATGGGCTCGAAACTCAGTGCTTACCATACTAACAATAATCTTTAATGTCTCCAGACTCTACCCATGTTTGTTGTTAACCTTCAGTCACAAAGTAATGAGATGCATCAGACATCATCAAGCTGGCCTAAGGGGTTACAAATTTGGATGAGGGCCACATACTGTACTAATTGCTTCTAATAAATTACATATTTCAGGAGGGACATAATGATTTTAATCATTTATTCTGCATGTTGTTTCCTTTGGAGAAAAGAACAAGCAGGCACTAAACAAGCAGAGCATCTGAAATTCATGGCAGAAGCTAGAAAGGGCTCATTTAATATCAACCGTCATTGTAAATACTAGAATTATGCATGTATCAAATCCCTGGGTCTGAACACTTTGGGAAAAGCCAGTGAGTTCTGGTTGCTTTAATGACTCAAACCAAAATAATGTCTTTGAATGTTCCTTAGATTTATAACAGCTCTGATTTAATCCCATTTCAAATCTTGTAGCTGGGGCCTAGCTCAGGAAAAAGCCTTTGTTTTTATGCAAAGAAAAATACATTAAGAGGGGAATTTAAAGCGTTTATTTCCCAAAAGGCTGAGAGGGAAAACAGTCAAATGTATTTCTTACTTGTGTGGGGAATGACTTTAATTATGGTTTGATGGTTCCTCACTGCAAAGGTGCTCCAGTGAGCACAGACAGCTACAATAACTTTCCTTAAAGCCTGCTGCAATTAGTAGGATCTTGATCCAATCTAAGCAGTCTCTTGCAGAGTGAACCATGATGAGTGAAGTTTTTCCTATTTCCTTGACCTCTCGCACATCCAGGCCAGTAGACTCACGGCTAATGAAATCCTCAAATCACTTGGGAACGTGCACTTCCTTCACAGGGGAGACCTTGATGGCATTTAAATAGCCACTAGTATTAATAGCAATAGCTGGTAGATAATGTGGGGATTTGGGACCTCTGGGGAGCAATGCAGGTTTGGGAACAGCTCAGGCTGCCTGCTGGGTCTTTGTAAACTTCGCTTCCTGTCACTGCTGTCTGCATTTCCTTCCAAGGATGAGCTGAGCTACCAAACAAAACATGACTACCTAGGTAAAAGGAAACCTGCCTCAGCACAAAGCATCCCCTGGGATGGAAAGCTGCAGTTGCAGCTCTGAGACTCAAATGTGCTCTTTTGATTCTCAAGTGGTAATGCGACACCAAGGAAGCGCCATTAACTGGGGCAAGTGCAATCCACTTCTGCCTAAGATGCCTTCCCTTGGTCCCTCTCTATCTGGGAGGGTTATCATCCCATTTTAGGCTTCTCTGGCAAGTGTGAGGGTAAAAAATGACGCCCTAGCAAGACTTCCATTGGCTCCTCTAGCCCACCCAGCAGAATAATGAAGATATTTCTAAAGATTCTGCTTGTGCTTGGATGGATGGATGGATGGATGGATGGATGGATGGATGGATGGATGGATGGATGGATGGATGGATGGATGGATGGATGGATGGATGGATGGATGGATGGATGGCTCTTTGTGCTAAAGCAGCTGGACATCTACTTTGGAAAGGGGTCAAAGGGTTCTTTTAGTTTTGTCATACAGAACAGGAAGCAGACAAGTAAATAGGGAAAAAAAGGCCTTACACAATGAGAATTGACTGGAAAAGATTACCCAAGGTAAAAATGATGACTTATTCACATTTCAACACATTCCTGTGGTTGTTTTTATGGTATTTTTCATAGGGAGGTTCAAGCCAACCTTCACACATGGAGAACAAGACCTTAAAGAATGAGAAAATTTGAAGTTCAGACCATAAAAGCCCATGAATAGCAGAAGAAAAAGTGACAAAAGGAGGGGAACTGGAGGTGATGAATCCTCAGTTAAGACTGATGCTAAACACATTAAAAACCTGTGACAAGAGGTGAATCACAACATACAGAAAATACGATGGACTCACCTGGTGCAATCTTCAGATCCTGACTTTTGGTGACGTTGCATGCTACGTACCAGCATGGAATTAACAAACACTAGTTTGTAATTGGCAGGTTAGGAAAAGAATTATCTATGAAAGCAAAATGGAAAACCTCTTTGACATCCATTAGGTTTGGTAATATAATACTAAGAAGCACACCATGCTGAGCTGTTATCTGGTTGGCTGGCTGAGCCCCTCTCCAGATTACTACTTAAATCAATAGCTCTCACATTGATTTTTCCAGCACACTGTATTCCAGTAAGAAGAACAATGCTCTGAGATGAGTCAGCTATTTGCTCTGTCTGTAGGAACTCTGGTGTGTTTGTGTTTAGGAAAATGAAAGCAGGAGCCAAAGTACACACAGATACACAGTAATAAGAACCTGCCTGTTGCACCAGGTTTGCTACAGCTTGCTGCAGCAGCCACAGCCTGCCCTTGAGCTAGAGGAAGCTTCTGTAATGACGAATCTGAAATACTTGGCGATGATCTTAGCTAATAATGCTGAATTTCAGTTCAGTAAGTGCTATGGCAGAAGGAAAAATATGCCCACATAGATACCATATAAGAGAATCACAGAATTGTAGAATGGTTTGGGCTGGAAGGGATGTTGAGGATTGTCTCATTCCAGGCCCCCTTCCATGGGCAGGGGCATCTCCCACTAGACCAGGTTTGTCAGAGCCCCAGCCAACCTGGTATTGGACACTTCCAGGGATGAGGCAGCCGCAGCTCCTCTGGGCAATGTGAACCCCTCCTCTGGGCAGTGTAACTAAGAGGTTGATCTCCATATATTTACCATGACAGGTGAAACCTCAGCAGCACTGCATTTCCATTTATTGCATATATTTTCATGTATTTGGATATTTCATGTAACATGTACCACAGTTCTGGTATTGTAACCAGACACCACAATTGTCTGATGTTGCTTCTGCCCTTTTCAACCATGCCAACAATTTCCCATTTTATATGGGTTCCTATAACCACAACATGCACATTCATTTCCTCTTTCTCTCTCCTTCCTAGCCATCAATTCAGAAACCAGCAACCTTTCCCTCACACAGTTTTGTAATTAATTCAAAAAACATACAGAAATGGCAACAAAACTATTTCCAGCTACTTGGAGGTTTGGAGTCAGGCTGAAGCACGACTCTGCCCATGGCTACCTTGGTCCCTCTCTGCTGCAGGCACAGAGCAAAGCTCCTGCCATGGCCCCTCATCTCTCCCACAGCTCCCTGCACACTCCAGACTCAGTTCCACTGAATGCAAGCTGGGCTTTTTTCTGGGAACTTCGAGTTAACAGAAGCTACAAACTACTAAAATGCCAAAGAAGTTAACAAATGAAAATATTTGCCCCTCTTCTCCATTCCATTCATTATCTCCAGCTTTAAATGCAGGGTACCAGATTACAGTCTGCCCCACCTTCCATTTGTAACAGCCTCAGAGGGTATGGAGCAGACAAGGGGCTGAAAAGAATTTCCATTTTTCACTTTGTGTTGAATACCATATTATGAATCTACTGAGGGTAGTACACAATGCACAGGAAATATATATATGTATTCAAAGTTGAGGAGAAGTGTGCAACTGTGAAGCCTGTTATTTTGAAAATACTGTTGAATAGTGCAACTGCTATAAAAATGAAATAATTTAAATCATTATAAAATCTCTGTATTTCTCAGCAGAAATAACTTTGTGAATTTCACAGCACTGTGTATTGCTATATGTTCGCCTCACAGTCTCTTAATCCAAACAAAAAAAAAAATCATGTTTTCATATCAGTGAAAAGGAAGAATAACTGATTTTCCACCAGGTAATTTTTAAATTTAAAAGAGCCATATTTATGACAGTATCAGTATGGTGAAGCTGGACCAATCCAGCCTGTTTACAGGAAGGGTTATCAATTTCCAAGAGTCCACCTGTGTATCTGTGAGTACAGTGTAATTTAGGGTGCTAAGGTATGGAGGAGAGGCATTTTGTGCTCTGCTTTGTGCTGTTTGAAAGATATTTCAGGTTAGTTGTGATCTTTTTTGAATCACATGCTCTCCTACTCTTCTCCTGCTCCCTGAGAGTTAAGCTGATGTCGATGTAAAGCATCCTCAGGTCTCAGCAGGGTGCTGCAGTTCCTTAGAGGAGCTATGAGGACCTGTTTTACCCTGCACTTGATTTGCACAGGATTTAGTCTAGGCTTGTAGAGCAAACAATACAGCAGTGAGATCAATAGGTATTGCTGTCCATGCAAAGCATTTTCCTTCCAGAAAAAATATTGTAATTGAACATAATAAGATTATTTCTAATATCCAGCACACAAACTTCTGCCCATTTTGGCAAACAAACAGTCTTGTGTGGCAGTTGAGTGGTATTTCAACTGCAGCTAGGATAAGCATTAGAGAACCCAAGCTACAGAGTGTGAGATCCATAGACCTGGCTGATATGGTAAATTACTTCATGACAGTGGCAGTATTTCACACAAGAAATCAGATATCTCACCTTTTCTGCCAGGTAATAAATTGTGTTGAGCAGACAAATGGAAATTTACGTATTCATTAATTTATGTATTCATTATCTATCAAGAAACACCTGGCAGGATGGTCTTTAGACTGCAGTCTGAAAATAATCCTGCTCTGACAAGTGCCAGCCAGGAGTGCTGGTGAATCACCACAGATCCTGCTTCACTGCAAGCACCACCAAGTCAAATTCTGTTCAGAGCTACATGAGAAGCAAGGCCTAAAGGTAGCTGTTCTGATCCCAGGTGATATTCCTGTTGATTTTGTATGTATTCCTAAAAAGCGTGTTAGCCCTCAAAACTTTTACCAAGACTTCTCATTTTTCCTTATCTTCCCAAGGAGCTCTTCACACTCCCTAGAGTCAGATACCCAGCCCATGGTTTTGGTTGTTCTCACTTTCACACCTGCCTGAAAAGAGAGGCAGAACATGGGGAATTGGTTTCAAATAAGAAACAGAGAACTCTATGGGGCCAGCATCAATAGAATTCACGTATTTAGGAAGCTCTGTTCATAGTTTGGCATGGAATTATCTGTTATAGCAAGCCAATCGAAGCTATAATAAAAGCAATAAAAACTTTTTTTTTTTTCCCCTCAAGCAAACAAATTTGCCACTGCAGCAAGATTCTGTGCTGAGGATAAGGAGATGGTCAGCATCAGGCAGGTGGTCCGTGCCAGGCAGAGTGGGATGGCTGGGCATGTGGCTCATGGGCAGAGCCACAGCTCTGGTCCCGCTGTCCCCACGCCACAGGAGCCACCGAGCCACGCCAGGGGCAGGGCGGGGCGGGAGCTCTCCGTACCTTTGAGGGCAGGAGGGGTGAAGACGCTCTGCTTCCTCTGCTTGGGAGAGGCGCTCTGCGACTGCGGAGGGACAGAAGAGAGAGAGAGGCAGTGAGACACCGCGGGCACAGGGAGAGCTTTCTGCTCCTGGGCACACGCCCAGCTGAGAGCTCCTAAGGAAAACATCGTGTACAACTGGTGCCAGCTCCCGGGCTTTCATGGGTACAGGAAAACTAGGGCAGAAATATGTGTTTAATGGACAGCCTTTATGACTCCCAGGCAAGACAGACCCAATACTACTGAAAATTACCCTTCACTCTATAAAAATATTGTTAAACGTAAAATCAGGATAGCCTGTGCTTTTAACAGCCTGCATAATGGATTCTCATAAGGAAAATAAATATCTACATATTTTAAAATAGTTGCAAGGTTTACATTAGCCAACATTCAAATTACAGTGTAGTCAGTGATAATATGTATGTGTAAGGTAGAACTGAAATATTAATATATGCATTTTAATAAAAATAAGTGGGAAATGCCTTCCCCTGTACCTTTTCGATGTGTTCTGTTAGACCTAAGATAATAATTTCAGCAGCCAATCATTTAGCTTTTAACTGTTTGATTTTGGGTGTTTTGTTTAGACACACTTAACCTTTTTGGCCCCAAAATTGCATCCATGCACAGAAGACAAATTATTCCAAAATAATGGTAGTAAAATGACACATGGAGTAATAATAATATTGCTATATTATACCAATACACATTGAGTCATAATAGTATTACTACATTATACCAATGCTTAGTTAACAAAAACTAACTGGAGAATATTCAGTGCTAAAGCAGAGCAGCTTTTGCAAAATGAGAGCAGCTAAGTTGGTGTCAATATTATACCAACATGAATTATGTCTACATAAAAAGGACAAGAAAGTCTCACACAGCACACCCTTAGCTAGCTTTGGAAGACATAAACACCATATCAGACTCCTAACAAAACAGGAAAAACTGTGTGTAGCCAAGCTTTTTTTTCAACCCCTCATTTTATCAGTTTCTAGTTGTAGTAATGATGCTGACTTTACCCAAACATTTGCTAAAAATACCAAATATATGAACCATGAATTTTAATCAGATCTACTTTCTTCTTGGAACATTTGAGATATGTTTCACACAAGTAGAAATAATCCTATTACCTTAGCTTATCACAATGGCTAGAATAACATTTATAAATAAAAGATTGTCTTCTTTGGAAAGAGAAAGCTATTTATAAACACTATGGGATAGCTTGCTGAACCTTACGCCAGTAAATCTTTATAAGTTTTTATTGGAGTTCAAATTGGAACCAATCAATACCTCCTGCTGCTATTTAAAGTGCTGCCTGCTGCTCTGAGCAGTGGGCAAAGGAGAAAGAGATCAGGGAATTGGAGAAGCTATGCAAGGGGAGGTTAGAAAATGAGATCAGAGGAGCCAGCTTTTAACTCTTGTGCAGACAGCATCACTGCTCTGCCTGCTCTAGGCTTGACAAGTGATGGAGAGAGTGGAGAATGCATTTGTGGCCCAGCTGTGACCCACAGACCCACAGCAATGCTGGGGTGGGCTGAGCTGGCAGGGTCACCTTGGGTTTGCTGTGCTTCAACAGGGCATGGCAGCAAGGCAGAGGGGAAGCTTGCCTCTCCCAGCTCCCTGCTACAGGGGGAAGGGAGAGCTGGCAGAACACACAGCTTGACACGGGTCTGCCTTGAAAATGATGGTTCTTAAAAGGCTGTGTTACTGCAGATGGCATGATGCTGTAAATAAAAGTATCAGCTGGGATGGATCAGTGAGTTTCCAAGACTTTCTAATAATAGAATTGTTTTAACAATAAATATGTTAAAAAAATAAAATCACTTACCTCCGCCTGTGAGATGTTTGTTCTCTTCTCATCTTTTTCTAGAGGAAAACATATGAAAAGAGAAAAGTTAATACAGAAGTGTTTCTCGGTGCTAACACTTGTAACTCTGCCATGAACCTACAGCACTGCTGTAAATAAGAAATTAACCTTCTTATTTACAGCTTTTCTTTCTCATTTGTGTGCCTCAGAAAGCCAGAGGCCCTGATTAGCATTTAGACACAAGCCCTGCATCTGAAGCACTTAACTCCCATTTTTGCCTGTGAATAACAGTGAGGATGGAGCTCCTTCAGCAGCAGGTCCTTTGTCCTGGCTGGCAGCAGGGCTCTGCACTGGAAGAGGAACTGTCAGGGTACAGGGCTGCATTGCCCAGGGAATGAGCTTTGTTCTATGGTCAGAAAAGGCCTGGTTGCCAAATGGTGTGAAGCAAACTCACAAAGGGTTCTACTGCACTCAAATGAAAACAAGAACCTCCCCTTAGTTATTAATATACCAGTACTGGTACTGAAGACTACCTCACAGTAATATGCAAAATTAACAAAACAAAGCTTTATCTTAGACAATCTTTACCTTAGACATTTCATGCCATAACAGACTGAAATTGTTCCTGAAGCTTCTTACTTTTGATGCCTTAACTTGCTTCAGACTGTATGTATGGCAAAATTGGCAAAACCTGAGATTTCTAATAAAAATATGTGCCTGTGAGAATCTGTATGAACCACTAAGTAAGACTGTATGACACAGAGGAGGCTCAAGGTTCTTCCTAAACACAGTACATAACCAATTTTTGTATGAGCTGAATTATTTTGCTGCTGTTGCCTTCATGTAGTTAATGGCCAGAAAGTATCTGTCTTCTGCTGATGATTTCACAAATATTTGACAAAGATAATGCAGAATATTTGACACGCAGTAGTTTGGAGCTCTAAAATGTCATTTAAAACGCAGACATCAATCTCTCACTGTTGCAATGGGCCTTCTAAAATTTTCCACTTGCAGATACCAGTGTGTAATTTTCACTGAGGTGTGGCAGGTCTGTAAACATAGGTCTGAGCAAAGAATTAGGCCTAGGAAATATAATTTAATCTGACTTATTCTCTAGATATTGAGTGTGTCTGGGGGGATGAGCCAGTCCATGCAGCTGGATTGACAGCACTCTCTCACATTCTTTACCCTTGGCTCTGTGCATCTTGCTAACATTCATTGACTTACCAGGTTTTTCAGTGTAAGGTATTAAAATGTAAGATGTTAAAATCACTCATTCTCAGGGTTAAAAAGCATAGTTGAAAACAGTGCTGATTACTAAAGCACGATCCCACAGATACAGAATTTTACAAGACATTTGGGAGGCCAGTTTCCTGCCATTGACATTTTAGTGAACTTTGGTAAGGTCACTGCTCTCCTCCTGGGCTTCCCTACCTGTAAATAAGTACAGCAGGATCTATTTCAGTATAGAAGTGTCTATTCAAGTCCATAAAACACTTTAGGGTATGAAGTCAGGCTGGCTAAATGAGTGATTATTTATGTGCTTGCAGCCTTTCTTGTTGGTTGCGTACCAACACATCAATGAGCCAACATTGGACTTTTTTTATTTTTATTCAGGACGCTGGATTTAAATTAAATGCTGAAATTTGAATAAATCAGGAACTTTCAGCAAAGAACAAGGAAGAGTAAGTTCTGTCCCATTGCTTCCTGAAAATCTAAATTTGCCCAGATTAAAAATATATTTTGTAAACCCCAGCTGATGCTTGCATAAAGAACAAAACCTGACATCAGTCTCTTTGTTGTGCTTCAGGTCTTGAGCCTGAGAGTGTGTACAACTCCAACCCTTTGGGTTTGCACATTTAGTGTTCTGAGTGATATGACATTAAAATTGTCAGAACTGGAACATTTACAGCCTTTCCTTTCACCCAAGAGCCTTTATGTAACAGGCAACTTTGGGAATAAGGACTGGTCCTGTACAGAGTTAGAGAAAGCATTCATATTCACTGGGCAGATAGTGCCAATGAGAAGCATCAGACAACATGGACATTAAAGAACAACCTATAAATTCACATAAATAATTTTCCAAATCAATAAACAGAGACCAGAAAGTAACCTAAGGGACTGAAAGATACAAACTCAAGGCAGGAGCCATGAAGTGTTTCAAGTGAGTTGTGAGATGAAAGGAAGAGTACAGCTGTCTGAAGTTTGGGCAATGGTACATTTTGACATGAGTTTATTTTTGAGGACAGAAAGAGAATCACATGCTTATTTTTTACAGGTATTTTGATGGAAAAGACTCAATTGATAATATAGATTTTTAAGGGGAGGTGACAAGGAATGGGAACAAGGGAAGCTTAAATCCCAGAATGCCATAGACTAAGGCAAAGAGAATAAGATAAATAAACCCTCTATGTATAGAGGAGGAGGAGGAAAAGGTGAAAGGCAAGGGGGATGTGGAAGATAGAAGAGCTTGTGAGTAACTGAAGTAGTAATGGCTGACAGGGACACTGAGGCTGTACCAACAGCAAAAGGGGAAATTCAGGCATGACAGAGAGCAGAGCTGGAGCTCAGTCAGGAATTCCCTTCCTGGCCAAATACTTGGAGGCATCTTGGTCTAACTGAAGGATTATGTTCATAACTGTGTGAACATTCTTCCTTGGACAAAGAGGGGTTACCCAGTGTAACCTATAATGATTTATAAAGTTCCTTTATAAAGCAGTTTAAAGAAGTTAATGAAAGCATGTTGTTACAGCAGCCTTACTAGGAAAGCATCCTTGTGAGATGAAATGAAAGTAAGAATTAATGCTCTTCTTGCAAAAGGCCAGCACTGGCATCAAGAGATCATGTAGAAAAATCTCTGTGACAACAGATTTTATAGTGAGAATGGAAGGTACAAGATAAGAAAAAACATCATCAGTTAGCAACTACAAATCAGGTATTTCCACCACTGGAAGTCAAACAAGCCATATGTCTCCCACCCTCAAATCCCTCTCAAATCCATTGACAATTATAAACTGCATTTCTTTAGAGAACTCTTACAGGAAAAATTCATCTTGAGGAGTGTCAGGAAATAATCAGAAACTAAATCACAAGTATCAGAATGTGGTATCACTTGATACACAGGGCAGAACAAAATCTCTGGTTTGTCAACATCCTTTAGCTCCTTGTTCACTACTATGCAAGTAGGACTGTGCTCACAAAAAAAAATCATAGTTATAAACATGAAAAGTTAATTTCTCATTCCTTATAACTTAGCAATTATATCATGGAGAATATGAAAGAGATCAGCCACTTCTCTTCTATATGAAACAAACTCCTAGTTGTCAGTAACTTCTACAGCTTTGCTCTCTTTTTGGAGCCAGAAGGGAAGAAAATGATATTCCATTTTCCTTCCTCACAGCCTATAACATTGTTCAGAGAACACAATACAGCTGTATTGTATTCCAAATCTCAACATACAGCTTTTTTCCAGTTTAACTTATTCTAGGCTGCTCTAATTACTAACAGGAATCTAATTAGTTAAGTAATTTCTTGACAGTTTTTGTGTTTTTGTTTTAAAGAGGTGTAATAGAAATCATATGAGGACCTGAGAATGGGTTTGTACCTACCCAAGTGGAGGTGTATCAAAACAAGACTGGAGCTTTGTTTAGAGACTTCTTTAGATCCATGCTGAGGAAAAAGCAGTTGAGGACTTCCCTTTGTGCTGGGTGAATAATGTTTGAGCCTAGTGCTCCTTAACTCATGTAGGCTGGAGCCTCACCAGGCAATTTAAGGCCTTCTTCTGTATCTGTATCTTCAGATAAATAAATACGCAATGAAGGGTTCAGTCTAAGGGGTATTCCTGTCAATCCAGACATGTGCCCAAACTTTCTGAAACAAAGCCTTAGTTTTTTAAGGAAAGTCACTTCTGAGAGCCCATTTGCCTGCATAGAACCCCTTTCAGAATCAGAGTTCTAAGCTTTAGCCTTTACCCAGGGCAAAAAATCTCACCCCCTTTCAGGGAAACCTGCAAGACCTGGCCCGAAATGGGTTGAAGAAACACCAGGGGGGTTGTCTCCCAAACAGGGCTGTGAGCAGAGCTCCTTGAATCTTTATTGGCCCATCCCCCCAGCAGAGCTGATCTAATAAGCTGAGCTCCCCCAAAGGTGTCCTCATCTGAAGCCAGAGAAGAACCCAGAGGAAGAAGGCTGATTGTAGCTGGAATGAAATCTGCTTGATGGTGCACATCACTTCTTCCTTGGATCTCTCTCCACCGCTGTGCAAACATCATGTCCGTGCCGGGGGAAGCTTTGTGGTCGCTTTAGAGCGAGATCAAAATTCATCTGCCTTGCTTCTCCCCCTGGATAATGTTAATGCACTTGGAGCAGCCATGCAGGGCAAGAGGTGACCTGTTTTAAAGGAGTTGGCCTCTGATATCACCCATGGGCTCTGCAGTGGTCTCATCCAGCAAAGGCTTATCTCATCCAGCTAAGTACCCTGCTTGCTTTTCCCTCAGCAAGAGCAAATAAAAGCCTTTTCTGCAGAGTTTCACTCAGGCACTGGAGAAACAGAACAGGTCAGAGAGGCCAGTTTTTACACAAAAGAAACTCAGTAAGAGACTGGTGTAATTGTTGGAGAAAGCTTCTTGTAGAGAGTTTGGAATTTTCCTTGGGAAAACACAGCCAAGCAGATAAAAATCACAGGGGGCTGATAGATTTGGGCTCAGACAATTTTAGAAACTAAAACCAGAAAATAATCCTTCATTCTCCTGCCAATTAGTGGCAGAGTAAAAGAGGAAATTTTCTGAAAATTATTTTGCAGTCATTTCATATTTCAGTTTCTCCATAAGTAAAACAAAAATGAATATTTTTGATCTACCAGTTTACCTTGCTGGAGTTTGGCCACCACCATCTGCATTAGCCATTGGTATTTGTAAAACAAGCTCATTGAACTCTGATTTAGACATTGATTGACATAATACTTGTTTTTTCTGCTATCACAACTACTTTTCCTTTCTTCTAGAAGACATAGCAAGGTCAAAAATATTTAATGTTTTCTTTTTGCCAGAGTCCTAACTACATATTGCCACATCAGCTAGCATCTCACCGTTTTTTACTAAACCACTGAGGCAGGGAAAGGAAAAAAATTCAGAAAAGACCCTCATAAAGAAAGCTTGCATAGCCAATTGTTTGATTTTCGCTTGCTGGTTTTTAGTTGCCAGTGTTTATCAATGAGAACTTGACTATGGGTTTAGATGTCATTACATTTAATTACAAAGAAATATCCTGGTAAGCCCTCCTGGAGTGAGTATATGTTTCTGGAAATATTCCCATTGCAGGAACAGCTCATTAGGCTCTGGAATGCAGCTGCTGTGGCAGGCGTAGCTGGGAGCTCTGCTCCCCTCCTCAGTCAAGCGCTGACAAGAGAGCGCGCTCGGCGCTGCTGCTGCATCTCACCCACTAATCAGCATCTAAATTACTGCCTGGCCCTTGAGGGAGCACTAATAACAAGATTTGTATAGCAAGCACTAATGAAAACATAGGGCAGGGAGGAATTTGCTGTATACAGAGGCATTTGCATGCCTATCTGCCCTGTCAGGTGCTCAGGTGTGCAGCTTGGGGAGGGTCCCACGCTGCGCTGACAGCGCCGTCACCAAGGGGCCTCCAGTCCCTCTGTCTCACAGATCATAGCATAGCTTTTCCCAGCTAGCTCCTGTCTGTAACCAGCCCTTTGTACTTCATTAAAATACTGCAGGCCAAGTGAATCTGCTCTTTGGACATTTGTTTTATTTTTTTTTCCCCCCCAGAAAAATCAGTTATTTAAACAACCTTGTATTTCCCACCTTCAATATTCAAGTAGCCATTACTAGTACTGAGAGTAGAGGCAGCAATCTCCTTTGTTAGACAAAATCCTTCCTAATGGTGCTCAAAGTCAGCCATCAAATGAAAAGAAGAATCACCCTTTTCCTCCTGATGCACACAGCAGCATTTGATCCAAACACCTCTGATCATACAGACAGTATCTAAGGACCCACTTTAAGCTCCTCGGCCACAAGAATATGAAATAAGACCACTTTTCACAAACTACACAGATCAAAATGTCTTTAAAACCTGCGTTCTGGTAAACATAATCTATTTTGGAAGAAACTGGAGACATGACAAACCTCAAATGTGAATCTGAATGTATTTGTTTACATCACATGATTCTCAAAAGAGAATTATAGCGCCTGATTCACCACCCTGTTATTCCAGCTTCATGCCAGACTCATGGAAATCAGTCTCATTTCACTGGCATTAAACTAGAATACAAGAGTGATGAATCAGGTCTGCAGCCTTACCACAGAGCAATAATGAATTATTACAACAAGCACAAAAATCATCTTTCTCCTAAGCATTTTGTTCCAAACTTTTCATTCTCATTCCCTAAAATACATGATAAATATTAATGTAAGACAAATTCTAAATAAGTATAATAAATCAAATATAGCTTCTCAAAATATATTTTGAATAAGAATTAAATTTTAATTATTTTCTACCTTCTTAAGAAAGGACTAAGTTTTCTGCCTCTTGTCTTGGTGTTGCATTTCTGCCTGACTTTGTGGTCTTCCAGTTCCTGACAGCTCTGTAAGGATTTATTCTGATACTGTCCTGGCTTTGAATGAGCAGACATAAACCAGGTTTTTTGGAAAACTAGATCTATGACATGTGGACAATTCCAGAACTGGCAGGTCTTCCCAGAGAGGTAATCAACCCAGGGAGAAACACGCATGAAATAAACATCCTGTTTGGACAACTAATGTAAAGATTGCCTTTAATTCACAATATAAACAATGCTAGCCTTGAAGATGTTTCCTTCCAGTTGCTTTCTAATCAGCACAAACTCCTCTTTGGTGAAAGAAATAGAGACAGCTTCCAAAGAATGACTGACTAAGTAAGATTAACCAGGAGGAGGTAAGGAGTTTATTTTTTCTTTTGATCTCTCAGATGAGACGTGTCCTGGACCAACCAAAAATCTCTGACTAGATTACCAGGAGTGACTCTGAGGTAAAATTTTCATATAATTTGCAGCTGACCAGTGTGGACTCCTGGCACCAGAGCTGGGAGGAACCACAAGGTGCCACTGTGGGCAGCAGCTCTGGATCCAGGTTTGCCTTCATGTGACTTCCAAGCTCCCTAAAATTAATTTCATTCCAAAGAGATACTACTTATGTAACAGCAAAGAACTTCCTTGTACTTGCAGCATGACAGAGTTAAGTTTGAAGAGCAATCTGGAGTGTCTGCTATGGTGTGACCCTTGGCAAAGAGGAATTCAGCAGGGTTCCACTGGATGTTAAGGGGAGCTGAGTGGTGCAACAGGCAAAAACAGTCCCACAGGAGTTCAGCATATGCTCAGTGCAAATCTGCACCATCAAAACAAACTGGGTGAAACAGAATTTTGGAGAGAAGTAAAAGACAATCATCTTATCACTGACTTTATTAGGCCATAAGCAACAGCAACTTTTGCCATTGATGTAAAAGTCGGTATTTTGTCCTATATATACAGCATGAATTGGTTAAAAAAAAGAGAAAAAAACAAACAAAAAGAGAAAAAAGGCAAAATACTTTCTCATTTAATAAACTAGTTCTCGAGCTAGTGCAAATGGGAAAGAACTTCAGCTGTACATAAACTGGCTCTTAGTCAAAACTCTTGCTCATTATCTTGACTAAATAATAACAGTCATATTAATATTCACTACACCATTGAAGGACCAGGTTAATACATTCAAGTAAGTAAAAATAAACCAGAAAAACTGAAGAAAACTGCTGGAATTACTGATGTGAAATTTAAAATCCTTGGTCTATCAGGGAAGCTGTTGGTAAACTCAGGTCTAAAAATGAGGGAAGACTTAAAAGGTACATGATGGTCTACATATGACCATTTTATTCACAGCTACTCAGAATGATTAAAAATCTCCCATTTAGATTGGAACACACATTAGAAAAAAATATCCCTTATTCCTGCAGCACATAAATGTAAACCAAGATGACACTGATTTCCTGGCATGAACCAGGAGGGAACTGGACAGCTATCATTTCTGGCTGCCCCAGGCAGTGCTGGAGGGCCAAACTAAACTACAAGGAAACCTAAAAAAATTAGACTTTCAAAGACATACAGAAGAAGGCCAAGGACTAACACTACAAAGCAGACCTAAATCACAATATGTTGTCTCAAAATTGTCCAGCTGTGCAGAAGGAAAACTCACCTCATTGCGAGGTTACAATGACATAGGGGGTATTCTGACAGGACAGATGCCAATAAAGATTGCATCTTTGCTGCATGCACCAAGGGCAGTTTCCACACTCATGGCATAATCTCACTTGGCCTGAAACCTGGCAGTGAAAGACAAGACTCACATGAAGGAAACAGGAGAGCAGTGGAGTCAAAAAAAGGGTCTTGAGAAGTTAGAAGAAGGCCAGAGGTCTCGAGAAGCTGCCGGCTAAATACTCAGAGAAACAGGTTCAAAGAGCAGAAACAGTCTGCAATGAGTGTCCCCAAGTAAAAGAAACTGCCAGACTACTAAAATTTTGTTAGTGATTGCTGTTGTTAACCCAATGCATCCAATGATCGTACTCAAAAAACTTCCCCAGCAGCTTGCAATTATTTTGTGCATTGATGAAGTTGTAGCAATGTTACTAGTTTGTGAAAAGACTTAAAGGTGTCTTTAAGTACTTTCAAATACAGAAGACAAGTACCTTGAGCAGACAGCTGCCCTTGTGAGTCCATCAGCAACTCTGGATAGTATCAGTAAAGTGCTACTTTCCATCTGCTTACTTGCTTTAAGTTCAGTCTGTGTTCAAATGACTGAAGAGGCTGAAGATCTAAATATGATCCTGAGGCAAAGATCACAAAGTAAAATCCATGATTACCAGAAATAGAGTGCTAGCAAATCCCAGGATAAATTTTTAAACCATTTTATGATAACTTCATGTGCAGGAGTCAGTTGTGATGGAAAATGGCTCAGAGCTGACCTACGGATGGCAATGTTTGTATCAGTGTTACAGCTGCAAATGCCATCCCTGTGAGCGGTTCCTTCCTCAGCTGGGAGCTGTAGGAATATTCTAAGCTCTAAAATAAAAACCAGCAGCAGGAGCCAAAACCAAAAAAAAACCCAGCCAAATATTTCTTAGCACGCTATAGCTCATAAAACCATTTAAAATGTATCCTATCTGAAGGTGTTTGTACATTCTGGACAGTGACATTTGCCACAGGAGAAGAAAACATATGAAACAATAAATTTTTTCCTTAGTCAGTGATTATTTTTGCTGCATTAGCAATTTCCTTCCTTTTGGAATAATACCTCAAGGATTTCAGTGAGAATGCTTTGCAAAGCTAGTCCTGGCCAACTGCTTGTGGCTTGCTTGTGGTTAGAATGCACATGCAGAGAGCTCCTCACATGCAAGTATCATCTTACATGGGAATCAAGTCAGCTACTAATAATAGCTCTTCTTGGAGGTTAGGACCCTTTCTTACAAAAAAAAAAAAAAATGCAAATATCAGTTTTGTAACGCCATTGTTGGGTTTTCCAAGCTTTCAAAGAGCCAGTAAAACCAGGTTCCTTAATTTCATTCTTGCCTTAAGCACAACTAGGTGTGCTGGAACAGCCCAGGGAAATCATTGTTAGCTCAGAATAAGTCAGCTGTAATTTCCAAAGACATTTTTCAGAATTTCTACTAACCTTACTACATACCAGAGACAGAGGGGACCATGGCTTTTGTTTTACATCTCAATCTGTACTGTCACAATCAGAAACACCTTGCTGTGATTCCTTTGGAATGAGCCAAATGCTCCTTTGGGATATGCTGTACACTTTAAAGCTTAAGTCACACACCAGCAATTTCAGGAGGCTTGAAAGCAACACCTCTTAACAGCAACAGCCTGCTTGCTTTCTGATGTATTTCAAAAACAGACAATAAAAACCTAATGTTGGTCAGGATCAAAAAGTCTTCCAGGTCACAATTCTTTAAAGGGAAAACTTTTTTTCTCCCCTACTCCCTGTTCCTCCCTGTCCCTGTGCCCACCCTCATTCCTTTTAGTTCATCAGAACAATTCCAGTTGGAAGAAAAAGGATACATACTAGCACTTAGTAACACAAACGTGTTGCTTTCAAATCAACTGGGCTTTTAGGTTAAACTTAGAGCTTTTAGGCTGCCTGACGCTGCAGCTGTCCTGCAGATCCCAAAACAAAAGGGAAAAAAGGCAGAACAAGCGCTTCAGCTGATCCCAGCGAAGCTACTCTATGGAGGTGGCCAAGCAAAGAGCAGGACAGGTTCATCCAAATGTTTCTACCACTACCTGAAACAGCTAGGAACTTCAGAAAGACTTGAAGGGAGCACTATTACAACATGCAATTGAGTGGTGGAGGCTCAGTGCAGAAGTGTTTAGGCTATAGGATGTCCAGGTACCAGGAGAAGCCCTTGTAGGGTGCAATAGAGCTCACTGCTGTATTGCTTTTGCCTTGCTCACGTTCATTTTCTGTGTGACTTTCTCTGCTTGTTTTATCAGAGCAAAGGACGTGGCCTCAGGTAAAAAACACCACCTTTACAATGCACCTTCATTTGCTTAACACTGCTGACTCTGGTGGTGCAGTTTGGCTCCACAGGATGAATAATACCAGGACATCAATTCTCTGTGGGACACCTGCATGCTGGGTATCCCAGGGAAAACATGAACAAAGAAGGAGCAGGTCACCGTGCTTCATTCTACCACTCTGAGAGCCTCTGGATCGTCCAGTAAAGACATTTGAGAAAAAAAATCAGAAGTGATGTAGATACAGGCACAGGAATAAGGTTTTGAAGGGGAGAAGGAGAAAACAGATCTCCTTTAAATAGACATAAAGCTTAATTCTACCCCAGAACTGCTTTGGTTACTGTAAAAAGAGACTCGACCGGTCTGTCTGATCTTGTTTCCACCAGCTGATGACACAGGCAGCTCAGACTCACAGGAAAGCAGAGCAAAGCTCTGCAGCTCCCTGCACTCCCACTGGGTTTCTGCAGCACTCTCTAGTTAGCAAAACCTTTCAGGACTTATACATTCAATTTGTTTAGTCTCTGCTAGCTTTAGGTCCAGATTCATTAAATTCCGACTTTTAATTCATTTTGGATTGAAGTTTTAACTTTGGTCACGCCATATAAAGAGTTAAATTCTGCCTCTAAAAGCTCAATAAATGGGCTACCTTGATTGATGCTTTAAGTGCAACCCCTTCCCAATATTCTGAACATAATGAGGTTAGTGCTAAAAGCTGGATTCTCTCTCATCTATCTGCATTATCTATTTATTCTGTACACGTCACCATGGTAAATGAGTGCTGCATTAAGTACTAAATAGCAGAGGTCAGAAAAACCCTGTGTTGTATTCTTTTCTCCTCAGCAAGGCTGAAACATCTGTTAATGGATTTTAGTTTATTACCTAATATGAACTAAAAAATATATTGAAAATACCAGTATTAGCAGAACACTGAAGCTTGATTTAAACATAGTCTCAAAACAAGCTATCTTGACATTCTTATTTTAAAAAATTTGTCTTATAATGTTTAAATTGACTTAATTTCAAATATTCTCTGATTTTTTTTTTGCCATTTAACACCCTTCCCCTCAATACAAACAGAATCTTTGTAACAGGCTAAACTAGAGATATTTTGATCCAATTCTTTCTTTAAAATCTCATCAATACCCCAAATTGTATGCTCATGTAGTTGTATTAAATATAGCTTAAGTATTTTGATTGTAAGAAGTAATTACAACTGGACATTTCATTTTTTATCTAGAAAACTCACCATTTATTCTGAATTCTCAGCAAAACAAACAATATGAGGTGCATAAGTATTTGGCACAGTGCAAACCTGCTAGGAAAGAGCTCCTCTGGCAAAATACTAAGCCTTATGGATGCAATAAAGTTAGAATCTGCCCAGCTAATTTCCTCAGCGGGCCAGGCAGCCACGCCCACTGCCATTCCCTACCCACGCAGGGCTCTGCGTGCTGGAGGCACAGAGGTGATAACAAATGTAAACATTCCAAAAGCTTATCAGGCCTGACGCTGAATGATCAAGCAGCTGGAGAGCTGTAACGTGAAGCCATGTATATTTAAAATAATTTGCAAATAATCTCGTGGGGTGGAAGAAGGCTGTTTCTATGGTGCTTTTGTATAAGGAACAAGGAAAACAGATGAAGAGTACAAGGTTCAGCATCTAAAAATACCACATGCACTTTCAGATAGTTCCACGGACATTGACCCTTCCAACACAAAACCAATGGGAGGCAGGGAGCAGGAGGAACAGGTAAAATCATGGTAGACATTAGGAGTTTAGCTGCATTGGAAAATAAAAAACTATTTCAATTAATTTCTTGGATATTCCAGGCTGGAAGAAGAGCAATGGATTCATGCAATTCCATCCATACTGGGAGCAAGCTCTTGGGGTTTTGTGCCCATCTCATGCTGCACCATCTCTCAGCTGCACCACTTCTCTGATGCAGGCACAAATCTGAGTCCTGCTTATGAATATTCACCCTCCATTTCCATCCTCCAGAGCTTTCTCAGGCAGTGTTTGCACCATGGGCTGCCCCATCTCACTGAGGGACTGTAGGCTCTGGTGAATGGCAGAAACTCGTTCTTGTTTTGACTAAATTTACTCGCTTCAGCCAACGAGGAGAAACTAGTTCACGTGGGTCATGTAAAATGTGCCTGTACAGTCAATCAATAAACTCTGAAAACGAAGGAAGCATGGATAAAAAGAAACATGAAAAATTCAGTAAAATGAGTGAATATTGACCAGAACATGCATAATAGCTTTTTGTTTTGACTGTCTCTGAGCAGCTGTCAGACCCTCCACTGTTTACTGACTAGAGAGTCAGTCCAGACTCTGTTTGGGCTCTATATGAAATAGTACATGTTTCCTACTCTAGAGTGTGGTTTACACAATTGCTAAAATATTCACAGGGAATGTTTCTATTTGTGAATTACTGTGTTCAGGACAGCAAAAATTGTGAAAATATAGTTGGCTGCTTTGGTGATAACCCTCAGTCTAGGCACAGCACTGCTCACAGCATCCCAACCAACTCAGGCCTTGTCCTCCAGCCTGCTGTCCTTACTGCACTGCAGGGAGCACAACAGCTCTTCTGACAAGTGATGACAGTGACATATAAAATCCTCATCCTCTCATAAAAATGGAGCATCATCATGAAATGGAATGTTTTCATAAATGAAGAAAAAAAAAGCCTTTTATTTTTTTAAATTCGTTGTTTCTTTCTGGAGCCTGTGAGCTGTTCCTTCTGGGCTGAATAAAGAACAGCTCAAGCACAGGCTCTTGGCAGTTTTTTCTTTTAAGTCCTTGAGCTTTCCTTTTAGTTTATATGGAGTCTGTATTCACACTGCATTTGTGTGAGGAACTTATGCTGTGCCTTGTCACAGGGAATTCTGTGGGTCTGAACTGCAGGATAAATTCAGAGTAACCCAAATGAAAAAGCATGTGAGCATAGTGTATATAGGTAAGAAAAAGGAATGCTGTTTGCCACTGAGCATTTGCAGTCACCATCATCCTGCAAACAGCAGGATTATTTTCAAGCACAGACACTTTCATCTCTGTTCTGGAACCCCTATCACCTGTGAGGTCTTATGCAATGTTTACTTTACATATTTCATTGTTTCACCATGTCAGACAGTCCTTTCCAGCACAGGCTGAAAGAACACAAAGCTCCTCACTGCCTTGACAAGAAGTGCCTGATCTCTGAACATCCTGGTGCCATCAGTAATGTACACTGGGCTATACCAGACCTCTGCTGTGAGGGGACACAAATGACTTTCATTGCTGATTGAAACACCTCCACAGATTCCTGGACTGATATAAAAAGAGATAGAATACTTTAATGGCATATACATTTAGCATATAGAAAAAACAACTAGTTTGACAAAAAAAAATACAGCTAAGGACAGTTTTTATTAAGTTTTATTAAAGACTGTACTGCTTCTCTGAATGCTCTATTAGCACATTAGAAGCCTAAATTTGCCATTGAAAACAGCTGCTATTTGGCTTACTCACTCTCTACTTCTTGGACCAAAGTAAGCAGTATGTGCCACCAGAATCTCAGTCATTTGAAAAACATATCAGTTTCCATGAACTCTGAAACCAAGAGTTTTCTGCTGAGATTTTTCCCTTAGAAAGTAAAGCAGAACTGCTTGACAGTGCTCAGAAACACCTGCCTCCTACTAAGACCTACTAAGCAGGTCTTTTCTTGAGCTCAGTTTATTTTGTCTTGGAAGAAAAAAAATATGTGATCATTAGATCTAAAACCAAACATATTCCTTCACCTAGAAGCGTGATCCAACCAATATTAGTCACAAACCTTAATTCTGGGCAAAGCAACCCACATTAATCCCATCGAGAATGTGGTGCTGGTACAGTTTGCATCAGCAGAAAAGCACATCTGTCTGTGGTAATGAGATTTATTGTGCAGGGAAAGTCTGGGAGTGTCTAAAACCAATTTAGCATAAAAACCTCAACTACTTTGGGTTGTCATGGAATTAACAAAGGTGTAATGTAAGGACAGATCTTCCTCCCACCACTCACCTGGCTGTGGTGTTTGCTGCTGCACTAAATACTGAGACTGCCCATGAGGCACCTCAGCAGAGAAAGCTGAAAGGCGTGGATCCTTTCTGGATAACCAAAAACCAGATAGGAATGAGAAAGCAAAACTGCTAATGCCCAAATACAAGCTGCAAGCACCTTCCTTATTTCAAGACAGGTACAGATTGCTTTCCTTTAAGTAACGATTTCCAGTATTCAGTAAGCTCAGATGTACTGTGTTACACTGGGAAAATATGTTTTATATGCTTTTGCAGTGATAATATATCCTTCCTGCTATGAGATGAGATTTGCAAAGCACAGAAAGGCAGCTGAATTTCTAAACACAGAGTAACATTTACATTACAAGCAAGAAAGTCAAAACAGGCAACAAAGCAGAAAGCAGAGCTGGAAGCAACAAATACATAGAAAATTTAGATACACAGAAGTTTATCCTAATTCTAATGCTTCAAGAAGACTGAACACTTTGACATAATTTGAAGAGCCTTTGCCAGCCAGACTGTTTGATGTTGTGTTGGCTCTGTGACAAAGCCAGTCTGTACAGGAACGTTGGCATTGTTTTCTGATCAAAGCAAGCCCTAATGGCATTAAACCTGAGTTGTGGTCTGACGTGCTTTCTTCCCTCAGCTATCAGTTCTCTACTTTTCCTACCAGCTTTTTCTTGAGCTGTTGCATTATGATATTCTGCTGGCTTAAAGCATGCTCAGACTTTTATTTCAGCTAATGAGAATTTATATTCCTATATTTTCTGCTATGCAGGACATGGAGACAGGAGGTTGTGCATACACAGAAAAGGCTGCTTGTGATGGTGATACTCAGTTTCTGTTGACTCCAAGGATATTGCAAGGGAAAAAGGAAGCAGGAGAGCTTTAACAATTTTTGTATTATACACTTGTGTAGTGTAGTAGCTAAAAGTGTCTCTAAAACTAAGCGTGTGCTGATGTTCCTTTTAGGAAAGGCAGGTGTAGAGCAACCGTGGCTACAGCAGGATGTGAGTGGCTTACCCCAGTAACCCATGCACCACCCTGACAGGATGAGATGCTGCCCATTTGTGTAGCTCTCTCACTTTACACTTTGCTTTCACAGGTAGTAAAAGGGTCTTATAATTTCAAATAAAAGTAAACTGACTTGACATTACAAAATCACACGTCAGATGCTCAGGAAATATAGCTCCATTGATGGCAACTGAAGCACGACAGATTTAAGCGACCTCATAACTCAAGTCTCATGCTAGGCCTAGTTTCTCTGCTCAGATGTGACACAGCCCATCTAAGAGCACCTTACAGAGAACTTACAAATAGAGTTAAGGGCTTATTCATTGTTATTTATGTTGTTTATTTATTGTTTCTTCACAAGGTTATGTTATCCGCTGCAATCACTGTTGCTGCTGCAACCCAAATTTCTCTTTTGTTGACTGTGACTGCACTTATGTGTGATGCCAACCAGAGTGACCATGAGGAAATGTGAGAGTCAGTGATGCTACAGGTTGGATATGAGCTCCTGTAGTCACATTAATCACCTGCCTTTAAATCATTCAGTGTGGTCTAACACTGTCTCCTTGGAAGCAAGGAAGTCAAGCAGACTTTTCTTATAGTTTTTGAGTAGCTGTCATTGGTTTAAAATGACTTAGGCTTAGTAGATATTCCATCTTAACTTTATAGCACAACTGACCTGACCTAAGTAGGTGAAGACTTATCCCTATCAAAGCTGTAACAGGCATCAGGGATGGATGAGAAGACTTAATAGTAAACAACTTTTAGATCTTTTTACAGAAGAACTGGAGCTGAATTTATTATGAAGTTCTTAAATGCCCAAACACATTTTATTGCCTTCTGGTTTCCAGATGGCTGTGCATCCAGAACACCAGAATACCACAAAAATGCTACTTCTTTTCCCTGCTGCAATCAGAAGCAGCTGTAACAGAGGGCTATAGAAAAGTCTGATTCTTAGAGTATGTGTGTCTCTGTTTTTCAAAAATAGAGAAGTTCAGATAATCTGAGTAAACTTTGCAGGGACATCCAAACATTTAGAATTGCATTAGGACACACATTTCAAACTCTTGGGAGCATATCCTTCACCAGCATCTTGCTCCTAATAAAGGAAGTGGAATACTCCAGTGGATAAAATTCAAGGGACAGAACTCTCATTTAGCCCAGCTCTAGTAGAAAAGGGGTGGCTCTGTCAGTATCACTGGAATTCTCTGCTGCTGAGTTTCCCCATTGATGCAGGGAATCACACTTTTAAAGCAATTTGTTGGAGTGTCAAGTTAGTACCATTTAAAAAAATTTTTTTTTTAGTAACTGCATTCATCTGCAGTCATGAATTTACTATTTTTGGAGACAAATTTTATTCAGCATCAGGGGTTTAATCAGGAAGGTGTTAAGAGGCCCTAGGACTAGCTGACTGTGAAAGTTGAAGGCATGCAACCACCTCAGAAGCTGCACAGCACCTTGCACGATGAAGACCACAAAGGCTTTATTTAGTATTTGCACTTCCATTGTAAACCCATTGTCTGCCTTTCCAGCCTGGCTTTACAAGCCTTGTACTCAGCAGGTTTACAGAGCTACCTGCACACACCCTGTTCAAAACACTTGCTCATGTGAAGCAAGTGACAGCCTATGGAAATCTGCATGATCCTCACGGTGAAGGGCAGGAAAATGAAGCTGCTTTTGAAGTTTTTATTTTTATCCAACTTTATGGAAAATTGAAAAACAGGACAAGGTTATAATTTAGCCAAATAATAAATTCATTACTATTAGTTCCCAGTAGCTAGAAAGAACAAATAAAATCTGAATAAACAAATCTAAGTAAGTGCAGACAAATACTAATTCATAGGCTTATATGGAAGTTGGCTGAAACTTGCAGCAATCCTGACTCATAATAAAAATGATTTATTTAAAGACTTATTATGAACATTGCAGGAAAGGTGATAACAGACATGCACCACTTTGTTTACAGTAAAATTTCCTGTAAATTAAAGAGTTCTTATTCTTTGTTTGGTTTTGATTTGGTATTGTACCAAGTATCTGTTTATAAAAGGAAATATGACGGTACAAAGCGTACAAAGTGAATTGCAAAAGAGATTAATAGTCAAGGTGAATTTGCTTTAAATTAAGTCCTAGAAACACAGACAGTGTAGATCCCATTATTATCCCATACAGGTAAAGAAAGTCAGTTCAAGGCAGATCTTTCATGCATCATTTTTGAAGACCTGAACTTCCTGAAATTCAGGACAGAAAGCTACTCTCCAAAAAGATTTTACAAAAAGATTCAGGTGACTAAGAGATATGGCAGGAAAAGAAGTGTAGCAGAGCACAACAAAGGAAAAGTTTGATATAAAGTAGGCACTGTGTTCTGAGGGATTACATATTGAGGATTTTCCCCTTTTTGTGGAGTTATTTTGTTTACAACACTCCCTAAACAGCTTATTAAAGAATCTTTCTGAAGTCATATTTATATGAAAAGTGTATCTCAACCTCAAATCATCCCATTCCGCAAAGAATCTTCTGTGGGGATTCCTGGATGAAGATAATGTATTAACAGTTGAAAAAGAACAACGAAAAAGCACATTATATGTTTTATAAGGAAACTAGAAGAGGATTTGTTTGTAGAAACAGCTCTTTGAATTGGAGTTGGATTAATGCTGGATTGGGTTGAATTAATGCTGGACTCAACCTGGTATCTCTAGAGATCGGACTTCATGGGTCCCCAAAGTCTCCACCCATCTTTGTGGATGGAAGCACTGAGTCTAGGTCATATTAATTCTCCTTCTACGTATAACCAAGATTCACATGGAGGATAAAACTGTGCAATCAGTGGCATTATCTGAAGGCCAGGAATTACCCATGTTCACAGGGTTTACTCCAAAGAGCCCTAAGATCCCTTGTACGGCATTTCAAGCTACAAAATGAATGCTGGAATTTAAAAATCACGTAATTCAACAAACCAGTTTGCAGCCAGTCCTGTGTATACAAGTTCAGTGGTTTAGAAGGTGTGTTAGCACTCACCTGGGGGCATGTGTTCATTCATGATGACGAGTGATGCTGGCGTAGGCCTTCTTTTCCTGATCTGTAAGAGATATAAACCAAGGAGAGTCATTAGGGCCCATCAACTGCCACACACACAAAGCAAAGGAAAAAAATCTGTCTGGTGTCCTCCAGGGTATAGACCAGGCAAAGTTAGAAAGGAAACTATTTAAAGAAGAGCAGCACTTCACTGTCCTACTGACAGCTTGTTCTGTCTGACAGTGATCAGGGTCGTGCTGCTGCTTGTTCAGGGAGAACAAAGGCACGGGGAGAGCTGTCCAAAATACCTTTAGGATTTGTAATCATCTTGACCTAAGTTTTTGGATACGTACTGCTGAAAAATATCAGTCATATCTCTTAAAATATTGACCTTTAGCTTTGCATCAGGAAGATAGTTGCTGTAGTTTGTGAGCTTGTATGGGCAAATTCCTAGTGCTGCCACAGCTCTCACAAGCAGTAATTAATAGTATTTTGCAAGTGCATTTCAGAGTTTTGCAGGCATGCCTTCCAGTGAACTTCTATTTCTAAACTGTTGTCAGAGGTGTTACTACTGTTCTTTAACTAAAAATACTCCAGCATTTAAGACCTTAAAAAGAGTATTTGCAATGCAGCAGATTTTACATACCAATATACAGTCCTGAATTGTATACAATTCCTCAGAGTTTATCTGGGTAACTACTTTTTTTCCATTAACAGTGGCTGAACGGCATGATATTGGAATACCCTCCTATAACACACACATTTGCACTGAAAGCTTTGTGTTGCTTCATGAAAGCCTCCAGGCCTGAGGCTGGAGGCCTCAATTCAATTGTATTGAATTTAAGAGAGGGACCAGGAGCATTTAAGCTAGAAACCATTCTGACACAAAACCTCAATGTCAGTGCATTTGTTCTTTTTTTATTTGCCGAGCCATCTGTATTTAGCTGGGTTCAAATTTTGCTTTCAGAGGTGTAAATGGAAAATTACATCATCAGGGTTAATGGGTTTATTCCAGATTAGTGTAACTGTAGCTGACTGTAGAATTTACTATTTTAATTTCATCACACACCCACAGTGAAACTGTATAGCACTTGGAATCAAACTCACAACACAAAAAAAAAAGGACTGCCCATAAATACCGGGCAGAAAACAGGCTACAGCATTTCAAAAGCCATGGGAATTCCAGGAAATCCTAATCCTATGGTTCTCACAGATTTCAGAAAAATACCAGAACACATTCTGCTTGAATTCACTGCAGAACTGTTCTGTAAGGTACAGACACCTCACAGCTCAGAAGTGCCTATGGACAAAATGAGGACCTGCAACAATTCTTTTCTGCAGCCTTCTAATATTTCACATTCAATGGTCACTCCCAACTCATCGTTTTCTGGATAAGGTGTCTGCCTTTTAAGTGACACAACATCAGAATACTCAGGAAAACCAGTTTACTGTCCTAAAGGTCCAAATAATTTCATGGCTAATGGTATGGAACTTTCAAGATTATAATATTCCCCTGGTATCATCTAAAATCAGATGTACCCAAATAGAAATAAATGTTGAGAAGGATTTGCACAGACAGAAATATACTGGGTCACCTAATTAAGATTTATCCAGTTTTCTCACAAGACTGCCTGTGACCTTTTTTTAGGCACTCCTAGACATATCTGTACACAGTAATAGGTATCTTTTCCTTCTTAGACATCTGTACTGATATCTATATATCTATATATCAATATATCTATGCAACTGTGTATCTATGTAGCTATATATCTGTCTCAGTACAGTATGTATATTATTATATGTATCTTTTGGGAGCAAGTTAAAACCTAAAACAGCACACACATTGTTCCAACAAGGACATAAGTACGGCACATTTCCACATGTATATATTTTTCAGGCATGTAAAAACACTGTAGAAATTACTTAAAGACTTGAAAAAATCATGAGAAATACAGGAGATAACTGAAATGATGACTATTGTGCAAAACATTAATAGTATTTTCTCATGTTAAAATGAAAGGTAAATAAGATGTCTTCTTCCCAATATTTCTGTTAAGTACCTATTATCAACTCTGCCTTTTCCTTTACATACATATAATGCACTTGAATTGATTTGTTGAGAATGTATTCATTGAGTGTGTATTCATGTAAAATATAAGTATTGAGGTAGAAGTGCAGTTACAGAAAAGGCACAACAAATACACAGTAATAAACCTACCCAAGGTGAAGAAGCCTTATTCTGGCTTGAGGACATACCCTTCTCCCTCTTTAAGTGTATAGAACATTTTAACAACCTCCAGAGGATTTAATCTACAGTTTCACCAGTATAAGCTAGAAAAGCCTTTAGGCCACAAGTACCACTTGTTCTCACCCACATCTTGCCCCATTCCTACCCCCTTCCCTCAAAAGAGCGAAGAAAACTCATCTTCCTTACCTGCTCAGCTGCCTCGGGATCTATCTGGCTCTGAAACAGGGGCACAGCAAACTGTATTTTTTTGGGGCTGTTGGGCTCCATCGTGGTGCTGAGGTGAGACAGACGGGAGACAAGGCTGGAGCTTGAGACTGGGTCCGTGCCTCTGCCCCGGCGCCGTCCCCAGGGCCAGGCTGAGCTCCGCAGGAACAGCTGTAACTCCCGACTTAGCACGGGAATCTGCAGGAGCCGAGCTGCTCCCTTACGCCACATCCACAGAGATGCCACTGGCTTGGCTATTTTCTTTTTTTTTTTTTCCCCTTCTCTTCAGCAGCCCTTCAGATCCTCTCAGCAGAAAGCTGAAAGGAACAATAAGCTAATTGTGTACCAGCTCACTTCTACATATGCCAAGCATTCACTCAGAAGCTAATTGAAAATGCAATACTAGCATTGCATGGCCTGGAGCCTTGGGATTTGAAAAAGAGGATCTCTCCACCGTATATTACTAACTGGCTGCTCAGAAGTGCAATGCAAGCTCCCTCTGAGTATTGCTGATGGGCTCTTAATTATTGATGAACACAAATCAGGAAGTTTTCAGATTTTGGGGGTGGAGGTAGCAGGAGGGGTGGACGCAAAAATTCGATCTCTGTTACAGTGTGCCAGAACCGCTCTCCTCTTCTCATGTATCAAACAATTCCCTTTGCTCTTTCAAATATCTTTTTTTTTTAAATCTTACAGTTTTAGACTCTACTAAACCTCACATGAAGATTTTTGGTTGATGATGCTACAGAGTTGCCCACAATTTCATGACACTTCTCGGGAGGGTTTGCACCTTAGGCCTGGCTTGCAGATTTAGACTGTGATTTCACGTGACTCCAGACACTGAGAACACCCACAGCTGAGCCAGCTCTCTGGGATCTCTCATGTTGAACACATCTACAGGCATCTCCTTCTATCCAAGTAAAGTGGGATATAGTGTTTGCTCAAGATTACATTTTCTCTCCATTAACTCTAGGAAAAGGAAGGATGATTCAGAGTAGTTAAATCACTTTTGGATGACTAAAATTCAGAGGCTAAGTCCTACTTAAGGGTACAAAACCTGTGCCTCATTCCAAGACCAGGAAAATAATTTGGTCAGTCATGTCAATAGTACTCCTTTGTGAATATAATTGACTTTCACTTGTCATTTCATGTTAATTCAAAAGAAGTGTGTGAAACAATAGCCAGCAATCACCGAGTTTACCTTCCTCTTTGCAAAACTCAGAGGAATTTGAAAATGTTCTTTGTCCAGGCCACTGAGAGCACTAAGGATTTTCACAGCTCACCACAAGCTTATTGAGTCACTGAGTACTTTCCCACCTGTGCCAGCAGAGGAGGCAGGGAAGGAGCGAGGACTGTGGATGAGAACAATGTGCTGGCTGTACACACAGAACAAACCAGCAAACTGGACATTAAATACATGGGTTTGGATTTGATTTTCACAAATTAAAACAACGACACATTACCAGAACACCAGGCTGTTTCTGAACAGAGGCAAGCACACAAGCGAGCTGTGTTATGAAGGATCTGATGAAGCTTAGGAGGCGAGGGTACACTTTAAGGTAAGGATCCAGTAGGCTCAATGATCAAAAATAACTCTCAATGAGGGCCAAAATTCCCCTCCTCATCCAAATCAAACCTACTGTGAACCACAGTGGTTTCCAGCTGACAGCTAGTAGCTGGCAACTTTCCTGTTTGATTTCTTATGACAGTTAAGGTGGCATTAATTTAGACTTTGGAATGGAGATGCTTGGTCCCATCAGCTGCTTGAAGCAGGGCCTGGGAACAGTCTGCTCTGGGACCTCTCAGTCTGAGTCCTGAATATTTTTGGTGCTTAAGTGAAATGGTTAGTTTCATTTACCACAACAAATGAAAGAGATGCACAAAACACTGATCTGCAGTGTTTCACACGACCATTTTTAAGCCTTCTCTATTCCTACAAAGACAAAACAATTTGCTTTTTAGACCTCCACAATTAGAGCAAGAGTGCAGTTGTGGCAGTCATGCTGGCACAACCAAATCTGAGGCACACTCTGCTCTCACCAGGAAAATTAGAGAGTTGTTTTCAGGACATTCTAATTATCCAATTTCACAAGTCCTTCATGCACAGATGTGCCATTATCTTCAGTGGTAGCTTCAGACACACCAGGGATATATACACATCCACATTCATAGGGTTACACCTGGGGCAGGACATACATGGGGATCTGAAGTTGTGGCTTTCTTCTTGAATTTTCATACTTGAAATAAAATAATGTTTGTTTTTGCAGTCCCAGATAATGTGAGAAAAATGTTTTCCAGATGTTTTGTCGCCATAAATATTAATAAATTGTATATTTTAAATAAAAAGTTTCTCTAGGAAAAAAACTGTTTTCCATAAAACATATCTGTTCTAGATGCCTATGAAACTTCATGTATTAATTGTACAGTTGCAATTCTAATATATGTTACTGATTACAGGAGCTACAATTATTGTTGCAAAGGCTTATTAACACTTCTTATTTTAATTATGAAGTATTTTTAAAAACCATATTCAGACAGTAAAAATTTATTCAAATATTAAGTGCTCAAAGGATTATAACAGTGTGTTTCAGCTCTAGATTGCTGGACATTGCTGTCCAAAGGAATCATGTCTCAAATGCATTTTTATCAATGGTCTATAAGAAAAAAATTCAACAACCTTACAAAAAACTCAAACCAACAAAACCACATTTTGGCAGCTTCTGAAGGGAGACAGACAGCAGGACAGAACAAAACACAAGGACAAATCCTTAATGGGGCAGGCAAGAATTGGGAGAGAGGACCCCCAACAATGTGATGTGGAAATATTTGCTTCCTGCAGCTTTTCTCCCTGTGCCTGTTTGGAGCTGGCTGTCCAACCATCTTCACATGCACTAATAACAGTATTTTTAAAATAGTATAAGAGGCATACAGAGAGTGCACTCAGATATAGCATTTCAGGATGCTTGCCTTGGCTCCCTCTTACACCAATTTGCAGCATTAGAAGTCTCCAGGCAAAGTGTGCTGGCATTTTCTATAGACTGCATCATAGTCTGGGGAAGAACTAGAACACATTCAAGTACTGACACATCCTTATTGTTCACCTTCTGTTTTTAGTGCACTCCCCACAATTTCAGTTTCAGATGCCTTCACGATTCAGCTAAAACTATAGTAGAATTAAAAATAATAATAACTGTCCAAGATCTTTCCTTCCTATGCCATTCACTTTGTTCTGGTATGAAGCACTGCCTTTTAAAATATCCTGCTGTAGGAATGAGCTATGGAAGCACTCATGGAATCGTTCCTGCTTGAGCTATTTCCCCTGGTGCCTTAGGAAAAGTTTATATCTTGTTTCCAGCCAAAGACAAGGCTTCTGGGATGAAAATTCAAGGGTGTCCGTTCTGCACTCTCTTTGCTCAGTTTTCGTTGTGGCTCTGATCTGCCTCAGTTCCTCTGGTGTGATCAGAGACTACTGCAGCATGACTCTTGAGAGGAGAGCTTGTCTGCTTTGTAAAACAAACCTGCTTAAGGCTTTGGCTCCTATATTCACCTGTGCAGGTGCAGAGATGCACTAAGTTACTGTACCCTCATCCTCCAGGCTGCCTTTGCAGAGCAAGGGCTCGGCTTGGAAGTGGTAATTCTTCCAATATGTCCCTTAGATACAACTTTAATCCCCACTGTAGCCACTGATATGTGAGTGATTTAACAAAGATATGTTGATCTGACCCCTCTCCTCACAGCAGCATGGCCTTTGCTGTGCACGCCATACCTTTCATGGACAGGTTTTCCCTTTGGGGCTCTGCACTGTGCCTCATTCATAGGTGCCAAAATCAGATAGAAGCCTTCCAAGAATAAAAAATCATATATTCAGAATGACACAGAAATTTTCCTTTCAAAAGAGCACTGCAAACAGTGTGACTCCCACTGAGCTGCTGGAAACAGAGTCTGCTACTAACGTATGGAAAGTGCAAGGAATTTAAAATCTGCAAGGGTGGGAGAATGCAGAGCAGATCTCATCTGCCTCATGAGCACCAAGTGCTGCCACAGGCAGGTCAGGAAGAAGAACAGAAAGTCCTTCTGAGCAGTGACAGAGCAGGGACATTCAGCGAGAGCTGTTGGCCTGGTAACAGCCTATCCCAAATTTCCATCGCCAGCTCTAATCCATAGAATATCAGATTGGGACTTGTTTATGCACTAACTATATGTGTGGCTACATAAAGCCTAGATAAGTAAAAAGATACAGCTATTTCTATTTATACAAGCTCTTTAATTAAGATTATAATTCATCAGCAGTATGGTTCTAATCAGAATCAGTTTAAAGTTATTTTATCTGAGTAACAGTGACTATTCCTCTGAAATTCACAGCTCTACACACTTTGAAGTAATGTACAAACATTTACTGCTAGATCCTATCCATTACCATCAAAAGAATACACACATCCAAAACATAGGAAATGAGCTGGATTAATGGGACATGACCTGAGTAGACAGCCAAAAGATTCTTGCCTAATATGGACTTGTAGTTCAGTAGTGCAGAAAGCAAAACTCTGGTACTGGTTTTAAAAGGGTATTTCAGCAGGAAGAGATGTTACAATTTGCTTCCTTACCAAGAATAGGGTAAATCTAATACATCTTTCAAGAAATGAGAACTGTGTAGAGGACAGAGGTTTTAGAATAAAATTATATTATGTTATTTCAATATTAAGTCTTTAATGCAAAAGTTGACTATGTCACTGAATTAAACAACTGCAATATAAAATTTAGTTGTAACTGTAAAATTTTTAAAGCAAAAGTTAAAATATAGAACACACAGAACATATATCAAGGCATGAACTTCCACAGCTTCAGAGCCTGAGTTAGAAACTTCCCAGGCAGAAGATGAAAAGTCACCAATTACCTATAAAAGATCAGTATGCCAATTTCAGAAAATGTTCTTCTCATTTTTGAATTTGAGACTCTTCAGATGTCCCTTCTTCTTGCCTCCTCCTTCTCCCCCCACTGAGAACATGCTAGACCAAAAGATATCACAACAATCCTCGAGGTCTTGCCTGCAGCATCTGCAAGCGAGGGACTGATACACACCTGGAGGACAGGATCTGGGTTTTGGTGACCTGGGCAAGGTGGCTGGGGCACAGTTGTTTGCTATTTCCTTTCTAGGTGTTGGGAGTAGCAGGAATGGGGGTGCTCCATGAGTAGGGACAATCCAGGAGCCAAGGGCTACCTCAGCTTACAGATTGCACAGCAAGCAGAAACGCTACTCACTCATTGATGCAATCCTGGCTTTTCATTGTACTGCTCTCTCATCTGTACCATTTCATTACTCAGCTGTTGTCCAGGATTTCTCCTCTTACCCTGACCAAAAAATTAAAAAGATATTTCTGTATGTATCAACCGTCATTCAGCAAGCATCTATGCAGAATTACAAAACATATAAGCCATAAGTTGTTATCAAGTGATTTTCCTCTTTTTCTTTTTAATTGCCTTGCCTTCTGTTGTTAGAACTCTCATAACAATATTGTACATTTCTATTCTATGGCATGAATATGAAAGATTATCATCCCATCTAAAATCACATATGAAAAATCAAATCTGCTTTATGTCAAGTTAATTAATTTCTTGGTTTTCTTGATAAACAAATCATGTATCATTTTTACATTATCATGTTAATTCAGACGAAAGCGTTGCATTGGAGTGAAGCAATCTAACCACCAATAATACTGTTTTACGACATCATCCAAGTTTCATATTTTGGCTTTCCTTCCTATTGAAAAAATTCTCCAAAAGAGAATTTTTTCCAGTAGTTTAGGTTTTGTTTTACATTCTTAACCACGAATTACTTCAGTTTGCAAACTGAGCTCTTGGTTCCCTCTCCCCTAATCAACATCTTCTCATGGCCAGTTTCATTGAAACAGATTTATCTGTTGTATAACAACGTAAACGTTCTGACCCATGCTGTACTTCCAAGCATTATTGGAATTGGAATTACATATTTGTAAGCTATTTGCCCAGCAGGACACCAAACAGAAGGGCAGTACAAACGCTGCCTCTCCACGCTCAGCAGAGCAGTTCTCAGTGGCTGGGCTGCATCAGCAAAGCTCCAGGTGGTGACTTCAAAGGACAACGCAACCAGAGCAAACCAATGCTATGGAAATGCTCAGCAGGGAGCATATTGGGCATCACTTGCCTACTAAAGGCAGGCTGCCAAGGGCCTGCACACCACAATTTCAGAAAAAGCAGGAGGTACAAAGGCAGCCTTCCCTCTATGGAGGTCATGGTCAGCAAAAGTACCTGAAAGAGCTTTAAGAGCATATCAGCTCCTCTGGCAGTGGCTGGTGCACTTTGAGTTCTGTCTCCAGACAGCATTGCAAAAACTACCAGCAGGAGCCTCTTCTCCTTCCTGCAGCTGTCTCCAGGGCCATCCTCAGTCCTTTCCTTTCCAGCTCTCAGACAGTGGGCGAGCTGCAGCTCTGTGTCACAGGCAACACAGCACTAACCCAAAAGATGTGGGGGCTGCTCCCACCTTTCCAGCTATTGCCTCCAGCTGCTGAATGCTGAGATGCCCCCATAGCTTTCCACTATAAGAGGGGCTAGAAAAATACTTACTAAAAAAAAATAAATCAAAACCTCTCTGCTACAAGGCCCACAAACCTCTGATTTGAGGTACAGGCATGTATTGCTCTGCAGCAGGCTAAAGGTCAGTCTGTCTCTATACTAACAAGAGTGTTGCTGTTACATACCCAGCAAGCTGTCAGGATTTCAAAAATACAGTCTTCTACTCTATTTTAGATTCACAAATTCAGAGAATCCACTGACTTGACATAGCACCATTCACCACCCCTCTGTGGGCCCAGCCACACAGCCAGTTTTTAACCCAGCAGAGTGCACCTGTCCAAGCCCTGGACTGCCAGCTTCTTCAGAAGAATGCTGTGGAAAACTATATCAAAGGCTGACTACATCCACAGTCTTTCCCTCATCCACCTAGGTGGGCTACATGGTAATAAAAATATCACACTGCCTAAGCAGGACGTACCTTCCCCAAATCCATGCTGGCTGGGTTTCATCCTTTGCTGTCCCTTTACGTGTGTTGGGGGTTAGATGGCTTTCCTTTTGCCCCCTCCTTTTTCCCCCTTTAGCTGAGGGGAAACATGATGGCTGGTACTTGTTGGGTGCTTAATAAAGACAAAGAGTCGGCTGGGCCCAGCGGGGAAGGGAGAGGCAGGGAGAAAGGAGGGGGAAGACTGGGGGCGAGCTGGGGTTTTTCTTCGGCTGGAGAGCGGGACACTCTCGGAGCTGTTTCTGCTGAGGGGACAGGATTTCGCCATCACCCAGACGGAGCGACTGCTTCATTTTCTTCGTCGTTTGTGGGCCTCGCTCCCCTGTCCTGCCGGACGTGCTGCAGCGCCAGCTGCCACTGCAGAGCTGCTGAATACATATCCCATCCACCGGCCTGAGATTCCTGCCCATCCTTGCCATTCCAGCGAGGTTTTTCCCTCAGAGCCCCGCAGGAGCTCTGGCACTGACTGCCCGCTGAGGGGTTTGTGAGGCACTGCCTCTCCTCCACCTTTCCTGTCTCGGCCGAGAAAGCTGCCACTGCTGTTTCTGTTTTGTTGTTAATGTAGTTATTATTGTTTGTTTGCCTTATTATACATATCAGTAAAGAACTGTTATTCTTATCCCCATATCTCTGCCTGAAAGCCTCTTGTTTTCAAAATATAATAATTCGGAGGGAGGTGAGGGGGTTTACTTTTTTTTTTCTTTTCATTTCAAGGGAGGTTCCTGCCTTCCTTAGCAGATACCTGTCTTCCAAACTGAGACAAGGTGTCATGAGATTAACTAGAGTTCAACCTGATCCATAACCTTCTCTGGCACTGACAGGCCTCTACTTCCCGGGATTCTCCTCCCAGCACCTCTTGTAGGTGGTGTCACACTGTGCACTCTCCTGCCAGGGCTTTTCTGCTTAACCAGAACTGATGACAAACGATGGAGCATGGCTTGGCAAGCCCTTCTGCCAGCTCCCTCAGTACCCTCGAGTGAATCCCACCTGGCCCCATAGACTTGTGAGTGTTTACATGGCACAACAGGTCTCTAAATACTTCCTCATGGATTGCAAGGGGCCTATTCTGCTCCCTGTCCCTGTATACCAGCTCAGAGGGCTGATTGCCCAGAGGATAACTGATGTGTCTGTTAAAGAATGAGGGAAAGAAGGCATTTTCTTCATCCTTGGTGACAACTTTAGCCCCCATGTCCAATAAATGAAAGAGCCTTTCCTCATTCTGCCTCTTGTTAATGTGCTTATAAAAATACTTTTTAGTATCTTTCACAGCAGTGGCCAGATTGAGTTCTAGCTGAGATTTTGCCTTAAAATTTTTTCTACATGACCTAATGAAATCCTTGTGCTCTTCCTGACTTGTCTGCTCCTTCCAGTCTCTCTTTTGTCCCGAGTTCCAGTGAAATCTCCCTGTCCAGCCAGGTCAGTCTTCTTTCAGCACGCAGGGATGTCCTGCCCCTGGATCTTTAAGATATTCCTTCTTATAAATATATCCAGCCTTGCTGCACCCCTTAGTTATTGAGGACTGATTCCCAAGGGCCTCTCTGAACCAGTGTCCTGAGCAGGGCAAAGTCTACCCTCTTGAACTTCAAGGCAGAGTTTTTGTTGATCCCTCTCATTCACCAAGAGTCAGAAACTATTATTTAGTGGTTCTGTGGCTGTCTTGAGCACAGCATCTCCCACCAGCCACGTGATGAAGTGGGTTCTCCTGTTATTCCTACAGCCAACTGGCAATGACAAAGGTCACTGCCACAGCAAACTTTAGAAAAGCATCCAAAGTATCTCTGGCAATACTGTCTGGCTTTATTCACTGCAAATTTGATTGACCAATATTTATCAGCCATTAATAAAGCTGTCTGAATCTGCACATAATCCATACCAGATTTCAGGCCGGCAGAAAAAAGACAACACTAATTTGCAAGGAAAGTAGCAGTTTGAATCATTAAACAAAAAAACCTGTTCATGCTCAGAAAACTATTATGCTACGTCACTCAGGATAGGTGTGTGTTCAGTAATAATGATGGCTGTTCCTAAGGCACAAACAGAACTGTAAATAGAAGTTGATACCAGCTCAACTTAACCTGTATGACAGATGCGCCAAAATAATTTTTTTAAACAGCTTATAAGCATTCCTATATTTAAGTGTCACTCAAAATATTAACTGGAACTGTCTTTTAGAATGGCAAAAATCTGTTATTCAGACTAGGGAAAAACAGGCACTTTTTCATCCATTAGTTTTAGTATAGATTTTAGAAATGTCACTTCAAAATGTCTTTATTTTAAATTATAGGCAACTCTCAGAAATCTGACTTCCATCAGTTGTGTGAAAATTTGGCAATATTTTTCTTTTCTCAGGATACATTAAACACTAGGATTTGCACTGCTGAGATCAAATGTTCTTACAAGCTACGAGATGAACTACCTCAGATACTCTGGGATGTTACCAACGAGGGACCTTTCTTGGTGGAGCAGCAGCAAGTCAGGCTGCTGTCTCCATAGATGCTGCTGGCAGCTACTGCTTGACTGCCACCAGCTCCTGAAGTGCTTTCCTCCATCAATCCCTGAGAGCTGCAGCTGTCACCTTTCTTGGAAAGCCACTTCCAGCAGCCCAAAGGCACAGGACTTACATTAGTGGTCAAGCACCTTAATGAATCTGGCTGGGGGACAAGGGGAGCAGGTTGAGTAGGTTTGGGTGCACAGGGAGGTTGCAGGCACGTGGGTCTGGCTGGCTGATCTCCTGTGGTGCTCTGGGATAGAGCTGCATGCTCCTGCAAGCTGCAAAGCAAGGCAGAAATCTACTACAACTTACCACCTTGTAGGGATTGCCACGTGTCAGTGCTGCCAGAGCCTGTTCTGCAGCTTTTCAATGTGCAGAATAAGGTTTTCAAGAAAGTCCTGCCTCTATTTACAGGGACAAACTGATGAAAGGCCAAAACCAACCAACTTCTTGGACCAGCAACAGAAGCCAACAACTTTGAGTGGTTTAAGTGCCAGCACTTGAGTCCCTGAATATCTGAAAGCTTTTTGGAAAGCCAAGTCCTGAGCTTTCCTGCTGTTCCCCATTCTGTGTACTGTTTGATCAAATCTATGTATATTTTATTTTCCTTGAGAGTAAACCATGGACAATACAAAACACCGACACAAATTATAGGCAAAATAAATACTTTATTGGTTTAATATACACTTTTTTAAAGAAATCAGCCCTTGTGTGTCTTCCTAACACAATTTAAAATTTTATAAACTTTTTCATATAATATTGTAATATTTGAAACTATTTTTGATTAAAGACCTTGACATAGTGTAAGGAGTTTTAGCAGATGGAGAAGGCAAAGGAGTGAAGAGAGTTCAATTGCAGCCAAAAGGGATATTACATATCCACTAAATGTCTATTTGACCACATGAAAACGCCAATGACTTCCAATTTTCTCCATTGGAACAATCAGATATTCACCAGGCTGAGTGAAAATATACTCTGTGAGGGATGGAGAAGGAAAAGAGATTTTTTTTCCATTTTCTCCATAATATAAGCAAGGTCATTCATGCATTCCAAGTTGCAAATCCTAACTGCTTTCAGAAGATAGTAATTCTATTGCATTTTGGTTAATATGAAGCAGAACTTCTCTTGGTATGACTGCGAGTAGTCAACACCAAAAAAACCCACCCCAGTGCTTAAATAAGGCACTTTCCTATAAAGGGATGAGCAAACAGTAAGGAAGCAAATAAAATTAGTTAAAAGGTGTCTTCTACACAAAGATAAGGCTTTCAGTGTCAGAACTTTAAGTAGTTTTAAGAGTAACCTCATATCATTCTACCACTCTGCTAATAGTAACCACCCCAAGAATTAACAGCAATTTGTATAACAGGATTGTTTCCTTCTTTTGAAGTGGCACTAAGTAACAGCAGTGGAAACCATTATTGGTTATTTCAAGCTCTTAAAGTGGATCAGTTATTGCACAATAAATACCTCATAGAGGTCAGTGTTTTGGGAGGGGTTGTTGTGGGTTTTTTCCTATTTTTTTAAAAAAAATCTAGGCTGAATGTGTATGTGTTATTTATAAATGGGTTATGTCTGGAAATCTTCAAGTTTCATGATGCATCATTAGACAAAGAAATTAGCTACATAAAAATTTACAACAGGGATGTACAAATAAATACGAAACCTCTCAGAGTGACGCAGTCTTGCTGATGCTTTAAGGAAAGTAATGTTAAAGTGTCTAAGTCCTTACAGATGAACTCAAGGAAAGGTCCACATTGCAGAACCAAGTGCCAAACACAGCAGCCCATCTCAGCAGCTTTAACACTTCCTGAAGCAAAACCAACTTGACACTTTCACCAGTGGGTGCTGCCCAAGGCAGAATCCCACAGCACTTCCGACTACATCCAACCTTAGAGAAAAAAAAAGGGAGATTAAAACCTAAATGAGATTTTTGGAAGTCTGCTTGTTATGTTTAAGTATATGTTTTGATACTATTCATAGCTAAGTCAGGTAAACTGTAGAAATCCTCTTGCATGATGCATTTACACAAGAAGTCATCACAGAGCACACTGAAACTAAAAATCAAGGACCACTCTATGAAAGCTGGTAGCAGAATGGGCCAAACTCCAAACCAGCTGATTTTCCAAACCTATCCAGGATTATCAGTATTCTCTGTATTTAATTAACTTCTATTTTGACCACTTATGTTTCAAGGGGAAAATGCAAACACAGCAAGGTTTAAGTTAGCAATTATATTTAACACAATTAAAATTAAAAATAAAATCTGGTTCTCCCAAAGAACCCCAAAGATTACCTGTAGTACCAGTTTCATGGCTGTGTATCTTGTTTTGCAGTAGCAGATCTGCTTTGGGGCGATACAGCTGCTAACAATCCACTTACTATTTCTCTTCTTATTTCACCAACAATAGATTCCTTGATCTGAAAGGGATTAGACAAAGTTTTAAGGTCAGTAATTTATATAACTAATGGATAAAACAAAATGATATTGCAGATATGTTTGACACCACCAACATGCACCACCAAAAAGTCAACTTTTAAAACTCTGAATGGAAAAATGTTAGAAGAAAGGAAAAATAATTCTAAGTCATTTTGAAATACTTGCAAAAGGTATAAATGAAAACCAAAGTAGTTCTGTATTTCCAGATGGTAAATGTATTTATGTTTTATACTTAGGGTATCTGGTTTTATGCTAAGAAAAAAATGCATTTAAACTATGCAAAGTTCTGAAAAAAAAGATCAGGATCATCAAAAGCATCCCAAATGCACTACTTTTTGACAAGTTGTTATTCTCTTGAAAAGGAAGGTAAGACCGACCTCCTTCACAAAAGGATTACACAGTAGAAGAGGTCCAAGTCCATGAACATGAGCTGCTGTTTTCAAATAATTCAAAAGGAGAAAAATCTTAATTGAATACTTTCAGCAGGAGAGACAGAATTTCAACAGTTGCTCACATCATCAATGGGCCACTGGAGCTTAATCTATGCCAGTGAAGGCTATTTTTTCACAGGATTCTGACAAAGCATTTTCCCATTAAGTTTTATATAAAATGCACCTAAGAGTTTCTAGCAGCAGGCATGTGTGTCTGAGGCTACAATAAAAAAAAAGAGCAGAGCACTGATGGCTACAGTAAAGAAATCAAAGATGGAAAGGAGGCAAAACACACTTCTACAAGAGCGCATTATGCTGGAAAGTAGCAAGACACGACAAAGAAAACCAACATGGCCTTCCTGCAAATACAAGAAATCTTTGGCACCAACTTATTTTTTAGGATGGTCTTCAGGAGGTACAAGTCAGATGCAGTTCCAAGGACAGAGGAGGACCATAGCTGTGAGAGGGTGCAGGGGGGTAAGAGCCAGAGCCTGGCCCAGGGTCACACACACAAGCACTCAGCATCCCAGTTAAGCAATACATTTTTCTTTTTCACGTTAGTCTCCCCTTTTCCTGGTGCGTCAAAAGGATTAAGCAACAACGTCAGAAGGGTGGCAGCTAGCAACAGGTTATTTATCCCTTGTTCTCTTTGGCAGGCAATTCAATCCCTAAACCATTGGTGGCAAAGTTCCTCTTTTCATTACTATTTTGCATCAAGCAGAAACTCAGAGACTATAATATTATTGGGAAACAGGTTTCCAGTTGAGTTGTTTGCTGATAATCAGACAAAAGAAAAGCCATTGTGTAATAGGACCTGTTTCACCAACAGCTGAAAGCCCAGAGGATGTCTATGCTGATGCACATGCTGTACAAAGCTTTAGAACCACTGTCAGAATAGTAAGGGCTTTGGGATTCAGGAATATAGGCACAGGGATACCTGCACACAGCACCCCAACTGTCCAGCAGGCATAAATTGAGCCCCCAGTGCTCTCACCACCTTTCTTCTTCTCTATCTCATGGGGTGGGTTGTGAATATGCTACAGAACAGTCATTCTGTACCCTTCTCTCAACACATAGACAGAAATAAACCTCACTTTCCAAAAAAAAGCTTATAAAAGCTTCCCAAATTAGCAAGTAAATGATCTAGGTTGTCAGACAGCCTTGTAACAAAGTAGAGCCTGGAAGGAAAGCAGCTCCTGTTCTATTCTCAGCTCTTCCAACAGCTTCTGGCTTGACCTTGATTATTTGAGCCCTTTGCTTCTTACCTTCCTGTCTGGATGACAAAAAGGTCACCCTCCACTGCCTCTTTCCACAGCCTCTGCTTCCTCCCCCCTCCAGACTCAGCAAGGTCACTCCTGTGTGGCGAGCACAGCACTGACTCCTGCAAGTGACTCAGTACCACAATGTGTTGTGACCAATGGCCAATATTTGCCTTTTCCATCAGAAATGATTTAGGGCAAGGTGCACCTTCTATTTGCTCTGCAGAGAGCCCACTGCCAAGGCTTCCTCTGCACAAAACACAGAAAAGCAGTCAATGAATGCTCCATCAATTACCTTCAGCAAGGGAATGAAAAATTGATCATTTGAAAAACAAGAGAAACACTCATTTATGCTGCATTTACTACACTGTTACAATACCAATACTCCATATTGCATTGAAAACACAGTATCACACTCATAGATTTACAGCAGTAAACCAATGACCTTTGTTCCTAGAAAAGAATTACCATTACAGCAATATTATGCTGCTGCTAAATAAAGAACTGATTGAGAGTGAAGTGTGCCACTGTGGCAAACATGGAGATTGGAGTTCTTCACCTACTAATGAAAAATGGGAACGAGGCTTTTCACTTCTGATCTTGAAGCACATTTTCTGTAACTAAAATAATTGTTTCCTGCTCTATTTTCTTCCTGTGCCACTTCTTCATGGCAGCAGCTGGTGAGGTTTTATGCTCGAGGCAGTAAGATGAGGAACCCAACACCTGCACACGTGAAGAACCTACACACATTTTGAGGGATGTTGAATGGAAAAGGTCTCTGCCAGACCATGACATTTAGACTCATTACAGCCTCTTAAAGCAGATGTTGACAGGAAAACTATACATTTCCTTAAAGTGTAACTTCATTGAATGTCATTTATAATGAAGAACTCTTAGCAAAAAAAATCAGAACTTCTGTTGCTCTTAAGCAGAAATATCTTTAAACTAGCACATCTTTTAAACTGGAGAAGAGAAGAGTGAGGGGGCCTGGTGGCCCTCCTAGTGACATTGTGACTTACACAAGTACTTCATGTGATAATCCTGTGGAGGCCCGGCTGTATTTCATCAAGAGAGCTACTGTTCGTTATTTTAACACTTCATGTGGCTGAATGTTTTCGCATGGGATTTAGTCCATTAATGCCAAAAGTTAACACCATAGGTTTTTTTCATGGAACAAATAGTTACAGGTCAAAGTTCACATGCATTACAGCCCACCCAGGCAGCTGTATCACACCCACTGCGTGGCTTCTCTCTCCCAACACAAGGTCAGGCAGCTACAGAGAATGGGAGGAATAAGCAAGGGTTTAGTATTTGTGAGTGCATACATCAAGAATGCATCCTACCAGTTTTCTTTCTTCTGACAATGAAACTGGAATTCCTTTGCTAACAACAGGGCTATTTAAGCAAGGCATTATTTCAAGTTATGCTCTGTTTTGACTCTTATGAAATAATAAAGATTTTCCTGATATGTGTTTTAATAGTATGTTCTGGCTCTGCAAAATCTACCAGGTGCTTCGAGCCAGTGCATCTCCACTGACCTGCAAAACTCCTCATGCTGAGAATCTTGAGTTGATCCAGAACCCATTGCCAATGAAGTTAAACTGAGGGACAAACTCTCTGTGTGCTCAAATACTCACAAAGTGAGTCAAGCTCAGTTGTTTGCTGACTACTCATCTTTGAATAGTAGCCTCTCAGTTCACTGTGGATTCTTTCAGCATTGCAATGTCCTCAGTGGCGCACAACCCAAATAACAATCCCTCTGCAAAGAGTACACATCATTATTTGCTATCAACTAATGAAGCTAAAGAGGAACTTTCACAGAGGCTAACCTCAGAAAAAATATTGACTGAAATAATTCTGTCCTCTGACTTCAGCTCACTTTTTCTGGTCTCTGCTGCTTTTGCAGTACTTTTGAATTACAGTTCTCCTTCAGCAACCCTCCAGCACAACACCACTGCCCTGAAACAGGGATTTTAACAGACAACCTGGATATAAAGGCCACATCCTGGCTTTGCTGCAGAATCAGAGCAGAATCAGAAGCACAGTGCAAAGTGTGCCAAATATCTCGTGCAAGTCTTCTGATGAGTGGCCTGCATCTCATCCATTTCAAAGACGAAGCTAAGGTAAAGCTGGTTCCAGTGCTCCACAGCCTCAACACAAGCAGACCTGGAAGGTCCCACAGCATTACAGCCTGGCCTGTGGTGCATTTCTAAGCATGACATCTTACCTAGTCTTCAGTGGTCTATGGCAGAGCCATACAAAAGCTTCAAGGGACAAGCTAAAGGCTAAGGGTCCAATGACCCTTGGCTAAAGGCTAAGTGGTCCGTCTCTTGTGAAGAGCAGGGAATAAAGTCCAAGTTCTCAATTCCCATTTCTGTATTCAGAGCAAAGTTTGCTCCACTTTTTCACAGGAACTTCTTTTCAGAACAAGTAGTTTCTTTGGCTTCCTTTCCCCATTTATATTAATTGCCAGAGAGCTTTTCTGTCATGCCACTAACAAAACACATAGTTTTAGTTGTGCTTCTTAACCTGGCCCACAGGAAAAATAACCTCACTTTCATTGACTGCCAACAAAACTAGTCCAATAGGATTGGTCCAAGATCAGTCTTAAACTCTGAAATAACTTCCCTCCTGCCTTCAGCTTGTTTCACTTACATTCCTACAGTCCTCAGTGGTTAGGGTAGAGGGACTGGGAAAGTATGCTTAATATTTACTACAGCATTGTTTCAGAAACATTATTTTACCACTCAAATGAACTCCGGTTTGGCATTTTAGCAAGCAAACATGACAAGAAATTTTCACCTGGGAATCTGAAATACTGCTGCTTAACCAAGTAGTAGAGACAGCAAGCTCTTTCCCAGCTATACTTAGCTATTCATTTACATGCTAACCACCACCACTGAAAAAACTGCTTTGCACATAAAACACAGCTGTGGCTCCAACACCTAATGACATCTTCTGAGCTTTCAGACACAGCACAGAACAGAACAGGAGCCTTGGCTGGAGAGGGAAGAGAAAACCTCAGTGGACAGGAGTTCCAGGCAGCCTTGTCTTTACATTTCAGTATTTCCAGTTGCAAGATCCCAGACCTCAGCCCCTCCTTGCTCACCTCCCGTATGACTTGCTGCAGCTCCTCCTGCTCCACTGCTCTGTGGATTTCATCCACAGAAGGCATGAGAGGCACTTTTTCAAGTTTGTGCTCCACCTCTGGCTTGGAGTCTGCAAGCTCCTCAGAGCTTTCCAGCGGCTGCCCAGTGCCTGCTCTCACCGGAGGAGTTGGTGTTAAGGCGACAGAGGCTCGGTACAATTTCTTGCTTTGACTCTTAGCTTTTCTTCCTGTGTGACCAGAGCACACTGAAGAGGAATCCGAGTTTCCATGGGAGAATACTGACTCTGTACCCTCTGCTGGGAGAGTTTCCAGTCCAAGCTCTCCCAGTCCTAAACCCAGTTCAGACTTCAGAAATGACTGCTCTCGAATAAGCTCAGAGACCTAAGGATTCAGAAAAGAAACAGTCCCGAATAAGCATACAAAAAAGTCACACACAGACGTAACTATGTCCTCTTGCTATTTATTTAATCACTTACTCATTCCCTCCATGTAACAAATACAGCCAAAAAAAAATAAATCCTTTGCCTTTATGACTGCAACAAAGAGGATCATGAAAAGGAATGTGCTTTTTTAAAGCCAACATAAATAAAAATTGTGGCTCTTCCCCAAGCCACTGACTTTTGCAATATAGACACATCTTGCCAGAGCCACTGACAGAGACACACGTAAGGGCTTGATTTTCCTTCATTTATTCTTTCCTTTCTGCAGTTTTTGAACTACTTACTTTCAGTAGCAGAAAATGCACAGAAATATAAAAAATAATTTTCCCTAGAAAATTCATGAGGTAGTACCACCATTTGCATCAATGAAATGAAAAACACTTCTACATATTCTTAAAAACTAACAAGACTCTACAGCCACTTACACCTACAGTTAAATCTGCTTAAGGAAAATCGCAGCTGTTTTCAGTACAGCTATTTAAGGGAGTAAACTATTTCTAAAATTATGTGTCAAATTAATCTCCTGCAGCCTATTTTGAAGCAAAGCCTTCCTGGTTCTTTTCATCAGTAAAACAGAGTATACAACAATTACTTACTGGTTCAATGACGTTCAACGGAGAAGGACACGACAGATTATCAGCACTTCTGCTTCCATACATACCCTGAAAAATTAAGTCAAGTTAACGCACTGAGGACTTTTTTAGAGCTCTCAGAAACCAGCATATAAACATGCTGCATCTCAGACAACTTTCTGTAAAACCAGAAAGTTGGAAACAGGAAGCGGAGCTGGTTGGAGAAAGTTTATTTCAGTCATTTTTAAAGCTGGTCCTTTTCTATAAAAGGATTTGCAAATAAAAAGATATTTATACAGTTCAAAGAACATAAGTTTTGCCTGGGATCACAGTAATACCATATTTTCCTATTCTTGAGTTTCAATTTTTTTCCATGACAAAATACTGAAGAGGAAGATGTGGCACGTGCCTGTGCTGCTTCTACAAAAGAGGACTGGCTAAGAAAGAAATGAAACCCAAGAAGAACATATGATACTTTTTGTCTGTGCTTTTTTTGTTTGGCTGATGACAGAATTGGCGCAGAAGAAGAGGGGAACAGTCATTTGCTGAGTGAAAAATAAGAGAAAGCATATATTGCCATGCCACCAATAAAAACAGACAAATGCCTTTTATCTCCCTCCTTGTGCTTCTGGGGAGTGTTTGGGGAAGCAGAGCTTCTCCCACTGTTTCTCAGGGAGCCATGTGCTCATCTGAAGGAGCTACAAAAGGCAATGGAGGAAAAAACTCATGACAAATGGAATTTTTTCCAGGTTTTTTTGGTTTGCTTGTTTGTTTTGGTTTTTTTTCCTTTGTTGTTGTTGGTTTTGGTTCTGCTTTTCTTCTGGGGGCTTTTTTTTTTTTGGTTAGTTTTTTCGGGGAGGGGGGTTGTTTGTTTTGGGTTGGTTTTTTTCCCTATGGATTAGCAGAGCTAGAGACAAAGTACACTCGTTTCTTGGGAAAGAAACACTGTGAATGCCTCATCTCTCAAGAAAATCAGTACAGAAATCCAGAAAGCCCATCACCATCCTCCAATGATTTCAGCCATGAGCCCTAGCTACTAAAACTGTGAAAACTCAGGGTCATGAAGTGGAAAAAGAAGAAAGCACTGGCGGAAGAGGTGTGGTAGATAGAAGCAAGCGACACAGAAGATCTCGGGATGTGACGGAAAGCAGTAAGACCCCTTCCCCCCCTCACCTGAGATATGCAATCACCCACAATGGCATGTAACCCCTCCTAATCCCAGTAGTTTTCCATCCCTACTAACCCTACCTGGCTTTACCATCCCCCTCCGACTAGCGAAGCTCCCCTTGACTATTTAGTTCCACAAGGTAAAGTAATAAACGCCATTTGACCATCCACCACATTGGTGTCAGTGTGTCTTTGGACCGAGTGACTCAGACAGAACCGAGGCACCGTGCTGTTCTCTGGAACCAGCTCGTCTTGCCTTCAAATCAGAAGGCAACAAAGAGGTCTGCCTTTCTCAGCCCTAAAACCCCACACGGTATGTATTGATATATATTAACACCAAGAGAGCCACACACCTCTTCCCCAGGATGAAATACTGATGGAAAATGAGAAAATATGACCCCTGATAATACACATGGCATTGCTAGATGCCCAAGATTCCATTCCACTCCCAGAGTTCTAACAGTTATGAGTTATTATTTGTCCCTGCTCATTGCAGGAGGGCTGGACTAGATGATCTTTACCAGTCCTGTCCAACCCAAACCGTTCCACAATTCTGTGATGAACATTTCATTGAGAAAACACATGATACTGTTGCAAAACTAACACTTACTATGTGTGTCTGAGGTCTATAAGGTGAAGACATGTGCAGACTTCTGAGCTGGTCTTCCAAGGCAAGCAGGCGTTCTTCCAACTGCATCTCCAGCTCCTGGAGCTCCATGCGGACAGACTTCCTCAGGCTCTGCAGCTGATCAGCTTCAAATCTATGGCAGGGCCATCACAAAAGAGCAAAAGCATTCACTGCACTCAGCTGCAAAGAGGTGACTGAGCAGGAGAGTGCCACAAGCAAAGAATTTAGTACAAGGGAATTCAAAGTAGAACACAGAAAAGTTAGCTGAGTGCCTACATGGCACTGAAGTCTTTTTCCATTTATAGAAAATATCAATCAGTCCACAGAAGAAACAAAACAACATAGTGTATCACAGAATATTCTCCAAAAAATTTTAGCTTTAAATGCAGAAGAAATCAGTATTTCTACATATATCTAATGAAATGTAACTTAAAACTGATAAGCACCACAGAGTAATGCAGTAATCTCATGTTATTTCTCCTGTGTGGTTATAGATTCCCCAGCACTCACATTTTGGCCAGGAAGCCACTGTCTAAGGCAGCCAACTGATTTCAAACATGTTTACTTTAAAAGTGATAGGCCAAGAGCTGATTCAACTAAACTAAATACATTATCAGTTTTAAAAATTGTTCCAGATCTGCTGCTACTGCAACTCCTGGTGAGCACAACCACACAGAGCCAGAATATGAATGCCATCTGTAGCCTGCTGAGTAGCCACTGGAAGTTGCAAAGCATCTGAGTACTACAGTGCTCCTTCTTTATTTATACCTACAAAGATGGAAGTGATCTAAAATCAAATCTTTAAGATTTTTCCCCCCTGCAATATCCTACATTCAAGCCCTTAAATATCCTATCATAACAACCCTTAAAATCTACAGCTATAGAATCACTTTGGAGATTAGGATGCAGAAAAAACAAATAATTAGTGAGAAATAGGGATTGGAAGAAATGAAGAGCAAAAAACAACTCTATGATGCAGACATATAAAGAAAAGATTAAAAGAGATTTTGGCAAAAACTCATCCCCAAAACTGTTCAAATTGAAACGAATAGATTTCTTGATGATTTCAAGGGTAGTAACACATTTTCTGATATGCCAGATTATTTTCTCTTTTTTTTTTTTTTTTGTTTTTGAAAAAGGATCATTTTACCTTTCCTCCTCTGTCATGTGCTGATAAACTGTGGTCTGTTGACGCAACATAGTCAATTCCAAATCCATCATTTGGGTTCTGAATAAATTTAGATTTCTCCTCACCACTTGTAGCTCCTGGAAAGTATTCTGGGGAAATAAAAATATAATAATGAATTACATGGGAAAATGAATTAAAGTATGTTTGGATTCTGTAACCACATCTGCCCAGAGGAGCCCTTTGAGTGATGAGTACCTCAGCAATTTCAGCATGGGATGGAAACTGCATATTGTCACAAAGAGTCAAAAAATCAGCATTTTCAGCTGTATCATACAAGCCAACACACTAAAGTGTATTTAGATTAATTCCTTTTTAACATTATTTGCAGGAAGTTCTCTCTTGAGAACAAAGACAAGGGACTGCCCAAAGTCAGCACAATTAGTGACACATTTAGGATGTGTTTCTTTGTATTTTATTTTGACTCAGTACCACTCCATAAACAGGGTCACTTACTTCGTAGAGAGGTAGAATGGATGATCTCTGAGTAGTGTAACCAGTGGCCGCTGAAAGATCCTGACCCCTCATCACTGGGTACTAGGGGGAGGAAACAAACAGTTTGAAATGGGAAAGGCATCAAATGCACAGACACTCCAAAAGCAGCCACTGTTAAAGTACACTGAGATTTCTGCAATCTGTGGAAATACTGTGTTACAAATAGGCAACCTTAGAAAATGGCAGCATCACTTCTTAACTGACACATCTGCACCAAAGCTCAGTGTGCTGCTGGTGAAAAGCCAAATGAATCCTATCTGACACAGTGACTAGAAATAAAAACTTGACTTTTTCTGCACAAGGCATTTTCTGCTTGAAAACTTAGTAGTCTCAATTAATCTCAGCTAATGATAAGAACAATTCCAAAACCAAAAGTGAGCAAATTAAACTGTGATTCTGAAATCAAGATTATAGTCAAATTTGTCACAGGATTTTCTTCAGTTCTTAGTTTGGGGAATTTTTGTTCATTTTGGTTTTTAATCTCACTACCTTGCCTACATCCAAAGACCCCAGCTTGCTAATGATCTCTCGTGAAAACAAGATTGCTGAAGAATTTCTATTTGCATGTTGCAACAACATATGGAGCAAGCAGATAAAATCCAGGGGTTTGTTACATGTACAGACACAGCACAACAAAGAACAGTGGAAACAGCAAAAATATTTACCTTCTCAAACATGAGAAAGACAGCTTGTCCAATACAATTTTGAAAGAATTCAAAGGACTATTGATACACCATGGAAAATCTGAAGCACGTTCGTTCACATAGAGAAGTTTTGCTCCAATAATCACATCAAGGGGATGGGTTTACTTTTCCCCTGCCAGCTTTCTCTGTTCCCTGTTCTATCAGCAACTTATCTGCTCCTCATTATTCCTTAAAATCAGAATAATGCACTTAAGCATCTCAATTTTTTCTTTAGCCATTGAGCGTGCTAGGTGCCAAACTCGATCTCTGCTGTAGGGAAAGGCAGGGAATACATTTTCATACCAATCTCTGTGTTATCATCCCTTCCAGTGCCCTTTTTTTTTTTTATTGAACCAGCTTGAGTTCTGGATGTCACACAGAGGTTTCCTTTTCAGCAGTTTTAGTTAGCATGGTATGTGTGGCAGAAGTACTGAGCACACTGTAACCACACACAGATTAAAGCTGCAATTGGTGCACATGAGAGAATTCTCTAGAGAAGGTTAAGTTCTGCAAACACTTTCTCCCAGGCACACCATGAGCACCACCTTGAGCAATGGTGGACTTAAAACACAGGTGACCACAGGTCTCTGCAGCAGAGCTGGTCACAGCACCAAATCCTGCTCTGAGAAGGAGAGCCAGCTGAGAGAACCACCTCTCAGTCTGGACTCACCTCTAACTTTTGACAAGAGGCAAAGTGAATTTATTAACAGGGGCCCCAAAAAAGCCCACTACAGCCTCCCACCTGCAATATGGTGCAGCCAGGCACATCTTTGCTCTTGGGATAAATGCACAGAAACTTTAGGTCTCATAGTTTTCACATACTCATACAGAAATGAGCAGAGTCTGTGACTGCTGTGCACACACAGCCTCCTGCAGGAGCTTGCAGGATCCTAAGTTGGATCACTACCTAAGAAAACCAGGATGAACCTGGATGGCAGAGGAGAAGCACCTGGCAATCAGGAGAGGAGAAGTCAGAAGATGTAGCAGAAACTGATAAAATTTATGTGCTTGCATTCTCAAGCATTTTTTCTCTGAGTGATGAAATGGACAAAATTTCACATGCTCTGACAAAATCAATTCTTAATAATTAAGACTGATGGTATCAAGAACATGTTGGCTAGCTCCAGAGTTGCAAGTGAAAAATACTGGCATGAAACAGCACAGAACCACACAGAGATCAATCACTGACATCGTTATTGAAGCTTTGTGACTTCTAAGAAAAAAATTCATTTTTAACAGCCGGATGGGGAGTTTGTCAAAGAGAACAGAAATCAAAGGATTGACCAGACCATTCTGTGGTTCTATAAATATGCATTTAAAAATCAGGAGCTAATGATTCTCATCTTAAAATAAAATAATAGATGATATAGAGTACACTGTTCCTCTCTTCTACCCAAGAATAGCCATAAAAGCTAAAAAATAAAAAATACTGGAAAAAAGATCAGTCTGGGTCAACTGCAAGAAAATATTAAATGCAAAATAAAGTGGAGCATTGAGAAGAGGATCATAGAATCACAGAATATATTGACTTGGAAGGGACTCACAAGGGTCATCAAAGTGCAACTCCTGGCCCTGCACAGGACAACTCCAAGAGTCACACCATGTGCCTGAGAGCATTGTCCACAAATGCTTGGTATTGTGATTTCCCTGGGGAGCCTGTTTCAGTTCCCAACCATCCTCTGGGTGAAAAACTTTTCCCTAGTATCTAACCTAAAATTCTCACCTTTGAACTCTTTAAACAGAAGCCCCTAAAACAGTAGCAAATCAAACTTGAACAAAATATATTTTTTTCCTGATTTGTTGAACTACACAGAACAATATTCAGGCTACCACCTTGGTTTGATAAGGATGAAATAAGGAGCCTCTTTTCCAGGGGGAAAACTAGGCTTCCTCTTACCTGCGAGAGGTTCTGCAGGGAGTTTCTGATGTCATGTAGGACCCTGCGCAGCTGCATCTCCACAGTGGAGGGTGGGTTCATGGCAAGAGGACGATGAGGAACTCCATGCCTTGGGAAGAAGGGACAGCTGAAGGGGGAGAGCATGGCACTGAAGGAAGAGCCAGAGATGCTCGGGACACTGTGGGTGCTGAGCGTCCTCATGTGCTCACACAGCGGCCTGTCCTGCCACTCAGTGGGGAGGGAGTGCAGGGAGCACATGGACTGGGACATGGCTGCTGGCGTGTGCAGGGGGCAGCTCTGCACCCTGGTGGGACTGAGCTCCTCAGACAGCCTGCTGGGCCCAGCCTGGGGCACCTCTTTCTTGGAGGATGAAGGCGCAATAAACAGTGTGGATTTGCACACAGGATGGCTGGAGGCTGCCTCATCCTCGCTTCTGTCATTCTCAGATGCTGCTTTCTTGTCCTCCTCCACTTGTGTGTACTTGTAGGTGAAAGAAGGAGGACTGCAGAGAGTCTCTTTTCCTGGAGTTAACTGAACATTCACAGAGGACACCACTTTCACTGGATTCAGCAAGGCAGTTGGGAGAGACTGAGACCGCCTTAAAGGATAGCCTGGTTCACCAAACCAGAGTCTCTGCTTCCTCAGAAGATCTTTTGACTTAAGCAGAGTAGACCTGGCCTTGGAGTCAGGTGAGCTGATGATCCTCATCTCAGCTCTTTGCAAGGCAACCTGAACTCTGTCCACAGGTGACGTGGAGGAGCCACCACCTTCCAGAGACTGCATTGACTTGAGGATATGGTGTGTGTGATACTGAGGAAACTCAAACACATTGCCTTCCTCCAGCAGGTCTGATTCCTTTTGCTCACTGGAAATGTCTTCCTCCTTAGAGCTGGCCTCTCCTTGGACTGCCTGTGACAGATGAGATGACTTGCCTTCTTGTCCTTGATTTTGTTCAGTTTTACAGTCACTAATCTTTCTGTCTTCACTCCTTCTGCCATCAGAAGATGTCCCTACCTTTCGCTTCTCTACTTGAGAGATAATATCCTCTTCATCATCATCATAATCCTCCTCATCATCATCTTCCTCCTCGTCCTCCTCAAACTTTTCAAAACAGGGCAGCTCCTTGGCTATCGGTGTCTTCTGCTCCTCGCTGTGCGATGTCACCGTTGTTTCACTGTCACAGCTGTCAGCGCTGCTTCCCATGCCCTGCAAAGACTCCTGAACCTAGGAAAGATATGAGACAGCAAAGGAGTGAATGTACTGGAGACTCAACTACTGCCTTCTCAGGAGTCAGGGCAAGAGTCCAAGAACACCTTCATTGGGTATTGGGGTGAGGGGCAGAAAGAATAATGCACTTGGTGTGTAAGAAAAGCAGTGAACGAGAACAGAGAAAGCATGGTATCAGATACACTAGGAGTACAATGAAGCATGGCACCAGAAGGAGGTTTTTATTTTTCTAAAGAGAAAATTCTTCACACATTCCTTTGATTTGACAATAAATTCAATATTGTAAGAAGAATAGAAGTGGCAAAAGAGCAAGAGCAAAGAGAATACAATGCTAGTATTTTAGGTAGAGATGACAAACAGCTGGGTAATGGTTCAAAGCATTTCTATAAAGGTTCACAGCACTGAAATGAAGGGTAGCATTAGGAAATGTATACAGAGAATTAAGGAGAACTGCAGACTGTAGTGAAACTGTTCTACAGGACAACACCAAGAATGGAAAAGTCAGTCTGCCCATAAATTCAGCCTGTTTAATTAAAGAATTGTTGAAGACTATCACATTAGGATGTTAATCTCTTGAAGACCACATCCAGTACGATTAATCCATCCTTCTTTTCTCCTGATACTTCCTTCCCCTTTTCATTCCAAATCAGTTGAAATCAGAGCACATAAATGAGGGAGTCACCAATTTAATAGCCAACAAATGGCATGAAAAGCATCTAAGAGAAAGTAAAAAAGATCTATTAATTGCAAAGTATATTCTTGAAGCTGGCCTGCTTGCTGTATTTAAAAGTGGACATTTCCCTAAGAATATGTAGTATAAAATACACCCTTGGAAGTTTACCATAGTTGATGCATGAACAAGAAATTTTCCCATCTCTACTTTCTGCAGCTCTCGCTGCCATTAGGATATTAATTATTAGTTCTTTCTGAGGAGATTACTTCTGATGTTTGTCAGGCAATAGTTCATTCTCCAACCACCTAGAAGACTTCAGCCATGAAGGTCGTCATCTTCACAAGTACATACCTAATATTGCACTCACTGGCACAGCCACAAATCATTGCTAAAGAATGTGCAGGTTCAGTTGTTTTTTTCAAGTTAAACGTACTAAATGAACAAAAGATTAGACTGTCTAGGTGAAATCATGTGGGCTACATGTCTGTCTGTGTTCTAATCCTCCATCACATTGTTCAATTAGGAGTAAGGCAGAAGAACCTGGATGGAGAATTCTGGCTCCTTTGGTAACACTAAACCCCCCTGCAGAATACCCAATCTCAATATCAAAATCTCCCTCAGAAACCTTAATTTTGGAAGTCAGAGACAAAAGGCAATATGGCTCAAATTTTGAGTTCTCTCCTGAGTTTCAAAGGAAGGCTATGGGTGCTAGAATCAATAATTTAACAGTAGATGGCACTAAATTACCATACCTCTAAGAAACAATACATACTCCTCTGTATCCCACTCATCTTTTCACAGATTCTCTTCACTAGCTGCCAAGTTCTCACTTCCCCTAGCTGCATCATTCACCCCAGCTTTCTGAATTCAGCTCAGCACTTGGTCTGAATAAAGGAGTGAAGGTGGCAGAGAGCAACTCCATGGCACAAACCTCGTGCAGTCTCAATACACCTTTCCAAAACAGCCTAACAGAAACCAGGAAAATCTCTTCCCTTTACAGCCAACACAGATAAACTCCAGCAATATTCCAGCGAAGGGGTACTTAGCTGCAACATACTTTTAGTGGGCTCTTCATCAGGTTGCAACCAACATAAAGATCAGGAGTGACCAACTCTCTGAGTCACCTAACATGCCTTCAGTGCATCCACAGCTCTGGAGAGAGCTGAACAAGTATGTCAGATGCTTATGCTCTTGCAGGGAGACTCAGGATCATTCTTCCCTTTATTCATTATTACTCCATTTCTTTTTCTTGGAGCATTAAGCTGATGGGTAAGGCAGACAAAGACTAACGCTGTCTTGGCTTTTATTTTGGTACCCAGCTGAAGAACTACTGAACTGGAAAACCCAGAATTCCAGCACCAAAATGAAAAAGCAACATTGATGGATGTAGAGTGTGGAAAAACTCTTCCTAATAAGTGCCTAACAGCTTTTAAAATGATTGGTATGCCACAAGGGAGAAACATATGGCAGCATAAGAAACAGTTCAGCAGATACAAGTTACAGAAATGAAATTGCTGTAGGGGACCAGAATCCCATCTATTCCTCTGGGCTGTGGTCTAGGTTCCAGGAATAGCTGGCCCTGAGGACAGGATCTGACTGAGGGTTTTTCTCTGACTGACAGGCCAATCAAACCATGACTATTACTGTGTGGACATTTTAGGAGAGCGGCTCTCCAAAACATCAGATACAATGCTGTGCAAGCATGTGTATTGAGCAGACACCTAAACACCAGGCTGGAACAAAAGCTTTCCTTAAGAGATAAAGTCTGTGGTCAGCATCACAGCAATTTCTGAGACCAAGATCAAAGGAAACTGGAACACGAAAGAGTATGGAAGTGCAAGATCAACTAAAATTAGTCTATCTTCACAGTAAAGCTAGTGTGAAATTGTTTTCATTTTCTGTCAGTTGTTAATTAAAAAAAAAGAATGAAAAATATGTAGGGGCAAGAAGAACAAAGAAAGTGGGAAGGTAAAAATGACAAAAAAAAATTAACAGCAGAATAGCTATAAACTTTCAAAACCTTAATCTCTAACCACTACTGAGAGGAATCGACTACCAGACAGAAAAGATAAACCAGAAACAGCAAACAGGACATACTGAATTTAGAGCTTATTCCAGTCCTGAGTACACCCAGATTAACCCACCAGAAAGGCTTTCAAATTTGAACACAGCTCTGTAATGGACTCGCAGGTCCCGCTCTGAAAATTATGAATTTCTAGGGTCTAGACTGACAGTCACAGTAGCAGCCAAACATCAGCATCCCTCCTACCCTCCCCTACTGTTTCACACTGATCAGCAGTATTTCAGCCACAGGATGAGAACCTTACCTGAAGCTGATTGAAAGGAGAACAATCTGTAGAGTCCTCAGCAAAGCCACTGCTGTCAGAGTGCTGACTCGCTGTCCGTAACAGCTGATCTGTTTAAAACCAAAATCCAACCATAATTACTTTACAAATCACAGCCTTTCAAGACCAATCACATTCAATACAAGTTTTCCTTTTACATCAAAGTAACATTAAGTGGGTAATACAATTGCTTTTCAAGTTCCACTCTAAACAAAACAGAGAAACTTGTTTGATTCAAGCAAAATCTCATCCAAAGCCCTACTTGTGAAACTTCAAGCAGTGGAAGAGAAACCATCTTTTACATTTTTCCTTCCTGTGCTGTGAAAAAAAACCTTTTCAGATATTACCACCATTGGAGTTTTCCTTTCACAAAACTGCATCACTGATTAATTCAACTGCGGTGTAAGAGTTGCTTTTGTGTTGAAAAGTACGGATTTGACACCTCTCCTGATCATGGAGATACTGAAGAGCCCTGACTTCCTACCAGCCTACACCACCCCATATACCCAAAGGGACAGCATCTCATGGGCAGAGAGGGCCCTGTGGAGGAATCTGCCACCTGTGGAAGAAGGTCCTCCTCTGGTTTAGCAGACAAACACAGAACACCCCTTACATATCAATGGGCAATCTGCCAAAGCACATTCCCAGTGCTCATTCTATACATGAGAGGTCAGATCCTCCTGCTTGTTCCTTTCTACTCACATTAGGTAAGCATTAAAATAGCCTAAAGAGGCTCTAAAACTCTAAGTGCTTCTCAGGAGTAATCTCCTCTGGTGCAAGCACTGCATTCACTAAGCAGCCTTGCAGGGAGATCTCAGCAAGCCCTGCAGTACACTGTTGCATCTATATTGCCCCTGACTAGACACAGGAAGCACCCACCAAGTGCAAGGTTTACCTAATGGCACCAGAAACATTTTACTCAGCCTGAGGACAGCATGGGCAACAACCTTAACTCATCTTTAGGTATCAGCAGAAGTGTAAAAGCTTGGAGGTGGGAAGCAACTACAGCAGCCTGTAGCTGCCAGACCCCAGCCACCTTCTCCTCCTCACCCTCAGGCAAGAGTTTGCTGCTGTCTTCTTGAAGACTCAACACAGAATTTTGCCCCACTTAAATGTCACCATATAATTAATCGAAGTTCAGAGCTTATTGGCATGCATTATGAAAACTGTTTAAAAACAGTTGGATATTCAGAACTAACTTTTAGTATTAATTTTGATAAAAATGTTACTAACACAGAAATAAGTAAGAGCCTGCACAGTCTGTGAACACCAGTAGAGGCAAACTGCCCACTAAGCTTCTGTACCAGTGATGTCACACAGCTTTCAGGGAGTGCCCTTCAAATTGTGCTGCTGTTCTGTTATCATGGCAGCTACAATATCCTGCGATGACAAACAACTTTTCTACCTCAAGACAGACATCCCCACCCAACTCCCAGTAAAGACAATGGAAATTACTTCCCTAAGAGCTGGATCTTATAAACTGCCCAACAGAACTAATAGAGATGAAAGAGCATGCCATGGACAGCTTGACACCACAGCTGAGGCTGAGGAGCTGTTATCTCCTTCAAGGTGAGCAGTTACCTACTTTTGTTGCCAGACACTTTGGCCTCCTCTCTGTCTCTTTTTGTATATGGTGAATTTGAATTTAAGAGAAAAAAACCACTACTAGTGAAAGCCTTAGCCTCTCTCAGGGAAGACACCCCCACTAGCTCAGATAAAGTAATTCACCAGTACATGGACTGGCATCTGTTTTCATGCACATGAACTTCATTACTGCTCAAGAGAATACTGACCTGCCCTTCTATCTCCTCCTCAGTCAATATTTCCTCTTCAGCTATAAAAGGAATTTCCTCTTCAGCTCTAAAAGCAAAACTACATCTATATGTTTTCTCAAATCAATTCGTGGTCTTCTCAGAGCCACAGTACTAAAGTTAAAATCAGTCTTTCAGACAGTTTTCTACAGCATCAGTTATTTATGCACCTGATTTGACAGCCTCACAGGACTGATACAGCCCAGAGCAGTCATACACACCAGCCTCATTTATCCATGGCAAGTGACTGGCACAGTATGAACAAATTCAAACTTGGGACACATCCCCTTTATACAGTCATCCCTTGCCTTCTGTGCCACAGAGCTGCTGGGATTTTTTTAACATTTTAAAGCAAATCAGAAGAGAGGTGTTTTCTGAGTAGTCATCTGCCACTACACCTTACCCTTGTTTTCTGCAAGTTCTTAGGGTTCTCCACGACAACACTATGATGTAAATGCAGTAACAAACCATTAAGAACTGGAATCTCTGATTCAGTAGTTAAATGACAAGGTTTACTTCTGTAAAGATTGGAAATACCAGCTAATATGCTAGGATGTACTGGTACATACTGATATCCACCCTCCTTGACAATTACTGATCCAGCTGTACAGCCTGCTCTATAGCACCCAGGTAAGATTCAAGAAAACAAGGGGAAAAATACAAAAACACTTCTGAAATAGCTGCAGAGTTACATTTGGCTCTTGATTAAAATGCCTCCTGGCAAAGGAGAGTCCTAAGAGAAGGAGTTTGTGATATGGCTCTCCTCTCTTCACCTCGAGTGCAGAAAACTCAGCACCAAGGGTTGGTTTATAGGGGTCAGCCTGGGATCATCCCTTGCCTGCAACCCCAGCAAGGCAATTGTGCCTTCTGCAAAATGGCAGCACTGCACAACACTGACTCTGCCACCCAAAGCTACTGTCAACAATACACAGAGGAAATCTTCTGAATTACTGGGAGAAGGCCAGGAGCAAGATAATGAAGAAAGTGTAAAAGAAGAAACCAGCCGTGACAAACAAAACCAGCAGGAACAATCAAACTCCCATCCCAGTTTAACAGAGCACAAATTAAAATGCCTCTTGGAGTGTTTTAAGACATATATTTAAAAAAAAAAAGTATATTTAGGCACTGAAAATGTGTCCAAAAAAAGTGTGTATTCATAAGCAAACTGAAAATGTTCTAGCCAAAGAACACATGGTAAAGAAACAAGTCTGTGATTTACAAAACATGAGAGAAGATTCATCAGAGCATCCCTATCAGGGAAATGATTAGTTCATCTATTGTAACATAAAAATGAGCTACCAGTGGACTGCCAGTCTCACCTCTTCTGTGTCACTCAACTGCTCACACAAAAGAGGAGAAGAAATATGTGGAAACTGTACATGAAGCTTTAACATTTGTTTCTTGTACCTGTACTATTGGAAAAGCTCTAATGCACTTTGTATTTTATGAGATAATTATTAAATTAACACTCTCAACTGCACTATAAAGTATTTCATTATGGGATTAAATATCAGCTGTCCCTTTTTTGCATTCTGATCCCACCCTGCACCCCAGCACTAACAAAACCAGCCCAACAGGGAGCCCTGCTGCAAAACCTCCCTGAGTCCCTGGCAATTTCCTTGCATCTGGGCAGATAAGCGCAGACTCCCACAAATACCAAATCTGTTCCAGATGTTTTCTTCTCACTCCCCCATAGCCAATCTCCTGTGGCACTGCACCCACAGACAGCTATAAATACAGTAATATATTAAGGACAGGAAGCACTGATGATGTGCTTTCTTCCCTTTCAAGAACCAAATTTTCAAAACCAGTAACTGCTTTTGACTATTAACGTAGGATGCCTTAAAAGAAACAGGTCTGTGGCTACTCAGAATTTCACAGAGCTATGCTGCTACCAACAACCATTCACAAACTGCAGTGTCTTGAGACCACTTTTTCCTCTAGGCATTGTACCTGTATTTGTCTGGCTTTTTGGCTGTTTCTTGGAATGGAAGGTGCTGCTGTATGGTATGTCAGTAAGAATTCTGGTTTTGCACTAACAAACCTTTCTACCAGGTAACTTTGCAGTGTGCTTCTTTTTTACAGTGGACATTTAGCAGTGCTGTATGTTTGCAAACTAGCTGAAGCTTTTCTTTCCTGTGTTCCTAAAAACTGAAATAAGAAACATGCTTTAATTGTGAGTCTAAGCAACAGCAGACTGCATTGTTTAACCATAGAAGTAAACAGTCAACCAAACTATTTCAGTAGGAAAGAGAATCTCTTTTTATTTGAATATTTCACTTCTTATTAAAGGCCCTCTTAACATGCCTTACAAACTGCTGTAAATTTCAGAAAAAACATCCACAGCCCTCTGTGTAGATGTGAAATGACACTGTAAGGTTTATAACAATCTGTACCAATGAACACCAACCCTGCTAATTGACAAAGAAATACCAACACATAAAAAAAAAGAACCACAGAAGTATTCCTTCAGAGGAAGCATTCATCTGGAACAAATCTTTTGTTTATGGGTGCTTACACACAGTAGCGACAGAGTGGGTTTATATAAGGATTGTCAACCAAAATCACATTGCAAGAGAAGACCTGTGGTTGAATTTCATGCTGATCCCACCTCATGAGATTGCTAGTGAGAGTGGCATTGTACATTTAGACACAATGGCCAGCATTTTTAATAAGTGACCATTACCTCTAGATGCCTTCCAGCTTGGTGAACATCCACTCTCCGAGAAAGCATGTTGTCTCATGTAGGACAACTTGCAAAAACAAAAGCTGGCTGCAGATTTTTTACATTTTGGGTAAGTTCTCCATCAAATGTTCTCCCTCTTGGCAGCTTTACTGAAATCCACACAGAACAAAGTCCTAAATTTTTCGCATCTTCCAAGTGAAATAAAATGCTGGTCTCAGCCTAACTTTTAGCAAATGTGCAGGCATCGATACCTTCACCAGATAAATCATAGAAAATTCTAGGCAGTGCCTTCCTGGTAATGAAGTGCACTCAGAAATAGGTGGGACACAGTGCCTGGGAAACATAACCCAGCACATCTGCTTCTGAAGTCCCACTGCCAGAACTGCTGGTACCTTTCAGCAAGTACACACAAAAAAATATATTTTTTCTCCTCCCTGACTGCAGCTCCTGGTTCCTTTTGTTGGTTTTCTCTGGGAAGCTCTCCCTGCAGAAGCTGGAGAGGCCAGGTAAACAGGAGACCTGCCCTCTAAAGACTGCACCTCTTTTCATGTAGTCATGTAAAGCAGGTGGTAATGAACTTCAAAACCAGCTAAGGAGGAAGTACTGGGAACAGCTAGAGATTCCATTTCTGGCAATCCTTAGTGGCCTATGTTTGTGGCAGAGGAAGCTCAGTGAGCACCAGGCTGTGTTGTGCAGAACACTGATGAACTAGTAGCACAAGCTATCACTAATAACCAGGCATTATTATTAATTATAATTAACACCAACACTTAGTCCAGGGCACTCTCAGCCATGTTAACAGTTCACATGATTGTCAAATCATTTGTGCAAATGCAAATAAGATGGTTTCTGTTTCTTCAGACAGGTTTTTCTGCCCTCTCTGGAGTACCTAGAGATGCTATTGATGTTTCACCAAGGAATTGCATCGCATCTAAACATCTCCCTAAGTGCAACAAGCTCTAATTAAATGTAGTAGCTAGATACATTTAGAGAATGGATAGATACATCTAGAGAATGGACTTCACATGACAGTACTGGGCAATGTAACAATCACAAAATACACTCAAAAAACAGCTTCATTCCCCTCCTAAGCTATAAAACATATAAATAAGAATTTGAGATGAAAGCACAAACAAAGTGAACCACAACAGCCAGTGCACAGCGTTTTCCATGTGAGGGACTATGATTTCCATGTGGGTGTAGAGACATTAGTTTTCTGCACAGGCAGCCTGCAGACAGAGCAGCAGTGCACAGGAAAAAGCTGCATGTATCATGCAATTTAGGTTTAAAACAATGTAATTTCAGTTTAAATGGGTATCTCAAATTACAGGATCTACTAAGGAAAAAAAAAAACCTACACAATTCGAATTAACATTTCAGGCCATCTGAGCTATCATCAATTATACAAAAGTGAAAACAGCCAGTGAGGTTATAGGGCTGTTGTCTTGCCTGTAATTTGGTTGCCACTTTGTAGTAATGTTCTGTGATTTACCTAAAAAAGAAACCCAGATTGTTTTTTTATTATTTCTAGAGAGAAAACAAACTTCAGAGGCTTAAAATATCTGAATCAGCCCTTCAGAGATGGAAGGACACTCAGCAGTCTGCTGTCTTACACAAGTTGCAGTCTACTCACCTTTCCTTGACTTGGTCACTGCTAGCTGGTGTGTAGCTGAAACATGAGGTAGATCCCCCTCTGTACTCTGGATCTATCAGGAAGAGGAGATGAATATTTTGTCAGGCCAACTGGAATATATTCCTGTGCTTAAGAATGCCTAAGCTATACACACTGCATATGCAGGAGGAGGGTTTGGTGGGTTTTTTCCTCCAACTGAACAGCCTATTCTGCTCGAAGGAGCAAATTGTAATCTCCTAGAACCAACTTTCACCAGGCATTCAGCAATGCTCCTGGAGGAGATCAGGGATCTCTGGGCAGCACCTCCCACCCACTGCACAGGACTCCCCTCTGGTTATCCACTGCATGCAAAAAGACCTGGAAATCACATCCTGCGACAGCACAGAGCTCTCAGTTCCTCTCTGACAAAATACTGAAAGGACTGTGTGAAAACTCCTCTGAGCACTACCACCTTTCTTCAGTCAGAACTCTTGGCCCTTCATTTGAATATAAAGAACAAGTACAGTACATTTAGAAAAATGTATCAGGAGGCCAGCACACATGGACTGTCCTACCAACTATTTCCTACAAACCACCAGTCCTCCAGCAAAAGGACCCAAACCAAGCCAGAACCTCCTCCAGACTTCACCACACCACTGCTTGTGTAAATAATTCTAATGTCTTCCAGAACAGAAAAGGAAGGTTATGTATTCAGATCCATGCACATTCCAACTGGGAAACTTAAAAAATTACATGAAAATGAATCCTTTCACTCAGTAACTTTGTGAAACGCAGTCTTATTAAGAAAGCAGCTCTCAGGCAAGTGCTCAAACAATGAAAAGAACATGCCTAACATCTCAACAGGGAGGCCTTTGTTAGGTTCAAAGCCTAGAATATGTTCTCTCTTTTGTGTGATCCAGAAAAAATCCTAATGGACCACACACAAGTGTACACGCACAACCCCCCAGTCCAACTATCCCCAATCCTTCCTTCTAATGGGCCTCCAGCCCAGTTTCAAAATTATCATGCAATTAATTTATCTCCATTTTCTATCAACTTAAAAATGTAAAAACTGAGATACTGATGTTGATAAGACAAAACTAGTATTTGGCTAAAGAAGAGGTTATATTTGCAATGATATCATGTGTATAGCAGCCACAAGGGTCCATTTTCTTAGTTACAAGGGTTTTGAGGAGTACTTGGCCTGAACTTTTCACCATTAGTAAGTGAGCAGCATTAGTTTTGCATGATAAACCTAGCAGCTTCTGTTCCTTTAGGAGACGAAGGCCTAAAGGGGTAAATCCTTATTTCATCCAAGTGCAGGGGAGCATAGAAGAGGCTCCCCATTTAAGGTTGTTTTTTTCTTTTTAAACAAGGAATAACAAGTAATCTTACAGAAACTTTAACAGAACTGGCCTTCCAGGAAAGCTGTCTTGATTCTCTCTAACCTCTCAGTTTCTGATGGCTAAAGTTGCAGCTTTCCAAAAGCTAAGCCTCTTCTCATTTAAATACTGTCCACCTCCTGTCCTTGGCTGGGAGAGCATTCCAACCTTGTCCACAGCACAGTGCAGCTCCTCAAGCACACCGAAGCTCCTTCCCCATCCCTTCAGCCAATATTCATGCTGGTAAGTGACCTTCAGGACTGTCATTGGCCACCTCAGGAGTGGGTGTTTGGGGGAAATCCTGCCCTGACTCACTCCCACACGAGCTATCTTCACAGCCACAGACTTCCGAAGGGCACGCAAGCCTCCAAGGCATTTGTAAGCAGGGAAAGAACTTCCTTGATATATCTGTCATCTTTCTTATGCATAAGAATGCACTCCAAGCCAAGCTCGGAAAACAGGGGGAGGAGTTATTGTCACTGTTTCTAATACAGTTTATTGTTCATTACACCCTGCTTAGAGACGCATGAAAATAAGATCACGCTGCCAGGAATTGTTCTGAAATATCTTCAGCAAAACTCAATCCCTCTCTCCCAGGGCTCTGTAGGCAATTGGTAAGTATACACTATATTGCAGAAACAACAAATTCACCACAATTCCATCCCACATCATATGCTGTCTTGCCAAAACAGCTGTGTTTATGCCTGGCATCACTGCACAAAGTGTGTCAACCAAAACATCACAAACACATCACACTTGAGCAGAATTCAGTGAGTCTTTGCAGTCCAATTTACTCTGATGGAAAAATCCACTCCTCTTTTTAATATACACACATGTATATGAAATACATTAATTGTTTCAGTTTTGCCCTAGGGTACCAAAAATGGATTTCTCCCCTGAAGTATGCAGCAAAATTCGTTGCTGCTCAGTCTCCTCCAATCATGCCAATGCAAACACTTTTGCAGGTAATGAACTTCCTGTATCAAGAAAATTATCTGGCTGAAAATTAAGCCAGGAAAAAGAAATAAATCAAAATACACTGGGTTTCTTTTCCCCCTTTCAACTGGACTAGTCCTTTGTTCTGGTCCAGTAGATGGTCACACAACATGTGGCAAGGACACACTGGAATAAACAAGTGCCAGGAAACACAAGAGGGCTGATTACCTTTTTTTTTGCTTAGTGAGTACCTTCAGCTACAGCATTAGTTGATCTAAAAGAGCTTGTCATGACAATATGACACCAGACACAGTAACTACTAAATCATCACTTCATCATTCACTGTAAAATTCTGGGGCTTTTCTATTCACTTGCTTTCTTCATTTCACCAACGAAATCACAATATCCTTCATTTTATATATCTATTTCACATAGACAAAAAACCTAACTGCTGAACTTTTAATGGTCACATTGAAATGTGTCCACAAAAGCATCTACTCATTTAAGAATTTTGAGACAGCTCTTACAATTCAAGCTGCAAGCCTATACAAAAACTGCATTCTTGAATCTGTAGGCTGCATGTTTACTAGCCTAATAAACAAATCACTTACAGGAATCTGGGAATGAAAATTCCTTTGGGACAATTAGCAATATAAAAATGGATATCTGCATATATGAAGATATTAAAAGACAGCTAGCACAGAATCTGTAATTAAGCCACTGCCAAAAGTCATGTCACAGTGACTTTCAATGTGATAATTTCCAGAGAACAAATAAATCAACTTACAGCAGATTGTTATCAAAATTGAAAGCTGCATAAGATGAGCATCTCATGCTGCATGAGATAGCCCTCCTCTGTTTCACTGCAGCAAAACTCTTGCTTTATTCACAAATTTATCTTTAATCAACACATCAATTAATAAACTGAATTTACTTCTAGGCAACAAAAATAATGATTTCTAGTTAACAATTTAGGTAAAACTAAAACTGAACACCCAAGCTTTTGCTGCATACAAAGCCTAACCTAGATTTACTTACACTGAGAAAACTTCCCAGGAGTTATGCCAGTGATAGCAATTACCTGAATTTGATTTAAAAAAAAAAAAAAAAGAATGAGAACTTTCCCACTGACTTAGGAACAACAGCAGCAGCACCAAGTCACTTCATTAAAAGGATCAATTAGAGCAGCCTGCAACTGCTGAGAAAGCTCAACCCTCAGAGAATTTAAAGTATTCCTGAAGAAAACACCGTCAGCTACACAGGAGGGAACATTCCTGTGCTGGCAGACAGGGACTTATGTAAACTGTATGCACAAAGAAAGCCATGTATCTTCACTCACCTCTTCCATCTCAAAGGAGTCCTTCTGCTGCTGTATCAGGTTTGTAATGGACGGGTTGGCGAGGGGAGCGCAGGGGTCTCTGCCCGGCGATGCTGTGGACAGCCTCTGTGTCAGGACACTGCTGTCGGAGGTACTGGAACTGCTGCTGAGGCCTGGCGAGTCCAAAAGACCAGGTTCTTCACATGGTCTGTCCTGGGCACCTGCCAACCTGCCACCCTGCCCATCTGCAGGAGGCACAGAACCCTCCTGTGCAGTCACACCAGGGAGGTGAGCAGGTCTCTCTGCGCTCGCAGCCTTTGTCTGACTGCCGGCTGTCTCCTCCCTTACAGTAGCCAAAAAAGAGGGACAGTCTTTCTTTTTAGGATATTTTGGCAATTTAGATTCATTTTTAACATCATTTTCCTCACTCCCTACTTCAGCTGGACTTTTCCCTTTTTCAACAGGCGAAGGACTCGAGGAGCTGCTGCCATCAGCTTGCTGTGTGCCACACAGGTTGAGTTTTGACAAGGTCTTCATTAGCCGACTGGCTGTATTGCTGCGGTTCAGAGGGGGAGGGCTGGATGCCTCTTTGCTGGAAGACACTGAATTCATACTACCAATTTTCTGCAAAGGAGTCCCAGAGACTTGAGAATACAAAGAAGAAAAAGCATTGGCCACAGTAGTAAGCACTTCAATCTGACGAAAACGACCTGCAAAGGAACGAAACACAGGGCATATCTGAAGACGGAATTTTGATCATAATCTCTGCCCAACCCCACAAACCTCCTACTTTTATCAGGGGCCTCTAAGGCTGAATGCACACTTCTCCTAGGCCTGTAACATGAAAGTGATACTCTACTATGAAAAGAAAGGATCTTTACTAAATGCACAAGGACAGCATGCAGAGTTCTCCCAAAGTAAATAAGTGGCATATGCAAGTGTGAATGCAAGTTTATTTACAAAATACTAGAAAGGAAGTGTTACTCACACTGCTCTCTCCATCTATAACTACAAAAGGACAGCCATGCCCTCATTTCAGCAGCACTCATTACTGATCCAACAAAGCTCCTGTCCAAGTCAATAGAAATACTGCCCCAGATTTCAACAATGACAAAAATAGGTCGCTGCCACCCAGAAAAAAAAAATCCCACCCAGGGACTGAAGAACACCAGAAAGAGAGGGATATCGCTATTTGTTTCAGCACTCTAAAGCTGCAATAGAAGACAAGATTAGAGTAAGAGATGAAAATTATACAAACCAGAAGGCAGCAAGCATACCTTACAGGATGCCTTTTCTCTCCCTCCCCCAGTACAAACCCTTCCACTCACCCCAAGGTGTACCACCCTGGTGGTCACCTCTTGCCTATTTAAGACCAAGCAGGAGTTTTATTATGAATTCTGAATGGAATGTGGCCTTTAGGCTGTAACAGACTTTTGCCAGAATATTAGATACACACCTCTTTTGGAGTTGTTTACATAGTTAATAAACTCATAAATAAACTGTGCTTCAAAAAACATACTTACTTGTTAAAGCAAAACTTGGATTTTCCACTTCCATGCGCTGTATTTGGGCATTCAAAAACACTTTGATATCTATCCCTCTGGCAAATGATGATGAATTAAAAAATCTCGCTGGGATTTTTGAAGCAATATCTGGTTCATCTCTTCCAAACCCAAGGTTATAGAGCACTTCTTCAGGATCTTCCTCATAAAGCTCCAGTAATTCAGAAACACTAGACAAATGGAAGATCATTTTAAGATCCAGTCCCTTCTGTCAAACTGCTAACTCAGCCCAGTAACCACTTTGGTTTATTGAACTTCTGACTCCTACAGCTCAGAACAGTTTTGGAAATAATTGTGGAGATCTCTGTATCTAAAGTTTTCATGCCGATCATGAGAGCCACTGGCCCAGACACATCAGAGATCCAATCCTGTAATTTCTAACATCAGTCTTATTCTGCAGAGGTCAAATTTTAAAATATTTAAAAAATATTACAGGCTTTTTTAATGTTTAGGTCCATTTGCTTGCATTTACTGAAAACCACAACTAAAAACAAAGAGAAGTTTTTCAAGCAACCGAATGAAAATTCCATTCTCAGCTACTAAACGCAGCAATGCACATGAAACAAGCCAAGTCCATTTAACTGAGGAACAGACCTTTCAAGCAGAGATTTACCTTGAAAGAGTCGCACTGCTTTTCCCAGAGCCGGTAGAGTTCATACTTCTCCCCTTCTGATGGAACTGCAGCCTCCTGTCCTTTGCCAGAACACCATTGCTGTCAACACAAACAGAGAGGACCCCTGTGATAAACCTCTTTTGTTCAGGGACTTGATTCTCTGTCTCGCTGGAGAGCTAACCTGCCAACACTGCTTAATTTCTCCTTTCCTCTTCAGTGTTATCTGGTTTATATTAGCCATGTCATTTATTGAAATACAGGAACAAAAGCAAACCCTGGGCCGCCTCAGTAAAAATGCACATAGACGGGATGAATTGGAAGGCAAATGCGAGCTGAGAAAACAAACCCTGATCTGCCCTTGCTACCCCACCCTCCCTGTTCCCACCCTCCTCCAGTAAGGAAGCCCAGCCTCGGGTGTGCTGGCCTTGCCCTGCCTTTTCCTGCCTCCCCTGGGCTGCTGCCTCCTCCATCATGATCACATCTCCACGCAAGGCTGCCCTCTCCATGCCTTGCGTACCCTGCTCACCCCAGCCAGGCAGGACTGAGACCTGCCCTGACCTGCCTGGGGGAGCTGAAGAGGCTCCAGGCAGGGGGAAATGAAGCAAGATGAGCTCCAGCCCTAGAGCCAGTCTCTTGCTGGCCAGTCTCCTTCCCAAGCCCAAACTACTTCTTCCCTGCATCTGGAGAAGATGCCAGAGCGTTAGGTGGTATCATGAGTTCAAATATACTTTTACAGTTAATCTTTCTAAGAAACAAACTCTTCCCCCCCTAGAAAAGCCACCTAGAAACCAAAGGTAGCAGAGTATTCACCTAAGAGTGTATATTTATTTATGGAATAAATATGGAGTGCATATTTATTTATTCCAGCTCAGGAAGAATAGAGAGGCTGCTTTCCACAGGGGCTGTGCAGTACTCACTGGTCTCAGTGGGGTTTTAGTTTCAGCACATTTTATTTAGAAGCTCTAAACATCTCTCCTCTCTCAAAGTCTTTTTCCCCACTCCCAAAAGACTTCTGCTGTGACAGGCAAAACTAATTTTCCCTTGAAATTTCTGAAACAGTGAGCAATCAGTGAGGCAAAGGAGGTTAATCATGCTACATTGCTAAGATTTGTCATTTCTCTGTTTTCCTCCTGCTACTCCAAAATCTATGTCAGGTCTGCTGAAAGAATAAAAATATATATTTTTTTTTCTGCAGCTCCTAACGACTCTTTCTGTATTATCTGGATTGTTTCCTTCACTCTCATGTAAACAGACACAAGCAAAAGAGCCTCAGCTCTGTGGCAGCCCCCATGACTTCCACTGCCCGTTCTCCCCCCTGCCTTTCAGTATAAATATTCTTCTGAAGCAAACAAACATCAAAAAAAGATGTTTACCATGTTTCTGTTTGGGTATCACTCCGTAGATGATTAGCTGCAGAGAAAGAAGAAGAAGTTAGATCCAGACCTCTTCAGAACTACACTTCTCACCATTAGTATGAAGAAGCAGATAGGGAGCACATTTACCAATGGTCCTGCAGAAACCAGACTTTACTTATTCCATATAAATGTGATCATCAAGGGTTTCTAGTATATGGCTGATATAAAAATGATCTGGTTTATTAAAGCTCTGTTTAAAATTATATCTCATATGGACCCATGTTTACATACTGCCATTAATCTTATTGATCGAAATTTAAATAGTGATAAGCTGGTAATTGTTTATATAAACCATTTATTGCTTTGCAGCTGAAGACATGATTAGCAGCTGCAGGGCTGTTCCTGGGTGGGAAGGGGAGGAGGACAAGCAGGCAAGCAAGGATTGCCCCAACAGAGAAAGCAAAGAATGTAAGAAAGGCAGCTGGCTCCACAGCCAGGTGCTGAGACTATTTGCCCATCTTTCCATCAGCAAAGTGGGGCAGGGCCCTGGCTGCCTGAGCTTGGCGAGACATGGACAAGAGCTCAGTGAAGCCCTTGGTGCTGATGGGGCCAGCAGACATGCTCAGAGAGCAGACAGGGCTCAGGAGGGAGGCTGTCTGCCAGGTACCAAGCTCCTGGTCACCAGGCTGACAGGGAAGTCAGCACCCTCTGCAGCTGGATCATATGGCAACATTCCAGGCAGCATTATTCTTTCAGAACTGAACCTCAGACTTAAATTATGGGTATCCCAAAGAGGCAACTTGGCATTAACAGTTTGCCCCAGGAGACAGGCAGGGAACATGTGTCTGTTAGAGCAGCCCTCAGAATCAGCTGTGAAAAGAGTGATGTCACACACTGCCAGGAAAACCCTGCAGCTCAACCCACTGCACCAGCAGGGTAAAGTCATGGAAACCATACAACCTCTCTCTTGGTTTCAGAGGCATCACAAAGAAATGTATGCAAACACAGATCCCACATGTATTATTTTTAATATTCTTGCCTATAATATGAAGGTAAGCCTATCTGTAAGGATTATCCAGTGACTAAGCTGAACCATAGGTTTCACCAGCTCAGCAGAGGGCTGGCGCTGTGGGTCCCTGCCCAATGCCCTCCGTACCACTCACACAGGGCTCTGGCTTGTATCTGGACCCAGGCAGTGACAGCTGCACAAGGGCAGGCCATTCATCCCAGCCCCAAAGGGGCTGTCTGTCTGGCAGGGCACACAGCACTGCTCCAAGCAGCTCTGTCGTCCCCTTGTTCTTGGACGGGAAACAAAGGCCAGCGGAAACATCCGCATCCTTACCCAGAAAAATCAACCAGCAATTCGAGTACTGGGATCTTTTCATCCGAACAAGCTAAATCATGCTAAAGACCCATGAAAAACCAGAAGTCCTTGGACATCATAAGGAGAAAAACTGAAAAGAAAAACGTGACATGATGTACTAAAATCCACTGATTCTTGTATTCTTGGTCATATGCTCAAACCCTTGGATTATCATTACACAGAAACTTTACCTATGAAATCTTTGTACTGCAGGAAGTCTAACAAGTGGAAAAGACTGTCAATAGGAAAATTTAATCCTATTTAATCTATTGTAGTAGGAGACTCATTTACTGCTTTTCCATCATTATCAGATCAAGACTACTACCAGATAAACTTTCTTCCTTAGAAGTCTTAAATCGTTAAAAATTAAAGATATTTCCATCCTCCAGGCCTTGTCCCACTACTCTGACACTACTGGCAAGACTAATGTGGAAGAAAAGGGCTTTCTACTACAGCAGTTCTGGCACTTAGCAAAATTTGTAATTCAAAAACATTAAAAGGTAAACTGGGGAAGTAGTTTTGTCTTTTTTTTTTTATTTTTAATACTGAGACTGTTAATGTCTTACATCCCCCGCTCCACAGATAAGCCCATGACCTGGTTTCTGAGATAGCTTTTTTTGCTACTTTACTACAAGATGCAGCTGTTAGAACAGAACCCACAGTGCTTTTGCTAGTTGGTTTATGGACACCTCTAATCTGTGATCAACACCAAGGCTAGAAGTCTTTTACAAAGTCCACGGGGAACAGCCACATCTCCTTCCCCTTAAAAAAGGGAAGAGAAAGAAAAGGCAAGCAGTTAGCAATAGAAAAGTGCATATTGTGGTTGATTCAAAATACTTACTCATCTTTGGCGCTTTTCACTTTTAAAAGCACTTAGCTCTTAATGGGTTTGCCTCTTGGCTGATGGAATTTCATTCCTTCTTTCAAAAGCCCAAATGCGCCACTCCTAAGGGATTCAGTGGAAGTGCAGCATGCATGGCTGCCAAGAGTAACCCATGGATAAGAAGAGCAAGTAGGAGAAATCATTTTCTCAAAGCCTTGGTAAGTGCTCCAGGCTGTCCTGTCCTGGGTATTAAAATACAGAGGGCAGAAGCAAATTCAGGGCTGCCTCTGACCTTTGGGTCAAAGACCCAGAGAGTTTAACTCAGCAATAGTCTAAAAAACTTCAAAAAGCAAATCTTCCTGCATTTTTTTGTGTGTTTCATCTTGATTTTCTAGCCAATGCTGTCCTTCAAAATACAAATCAGATGACTGAGTATAATATTTTTTGCTAAAACAAGAGTCATAATCTGCCACACCCACCTTCGGCTCCCAAGGACAAGTCATCTTCAAAACTTCCTCCATTTCTCACCAGCATGCCTGAAAACATACAGTTAGCAGTTCAACAACTGCAGTGCTCCAATGTTTTCTTTCCAGCTGCTTATCTAAAGATATTAGCGAGACACTTCACTTGGTACAAGAAATAACCAGATTTTATTTGCAATCCCCGCATTACTCATGCAGTTAAAATGCATTCAAGAAGCAAGAAGCCATATTTCAGAACACAGCAAAATGCTTTTGAAAGGGAATGACTACAACACTGCTTTAGCTTTGCACTCAGAAACACCTCCAAGTCAACATGCAAGCAAACTAACTTCCAGTGGGAACCTGGAGGTAGCACTCAGCACATCTGTGCCTTCTGCTGCTGTGTTTTCTATCCTCCACACATCTTACCAGCAGCATCCAGAGTCTGAGGCCAGCTGGGGCATTCCCCTCTCACCTTCCTGTACCAGATTAGGAGCTGAAGTGAAGACTCCAGGCACAGCAAGAATATCTTCTTCACCCTGTCACTACCTGCACATTCCCACTGTACTTTGAACTTTAGTATTTGGACCTGCTCGGATAGTAAAATTTTCAGGAGTGGCAACCACAGTTATTAGAGGCAGAGACTGGCAAATGCTCACCAGTCTGGAGACAAAATCACCTCCCCATTTGCACATCTGGGAGTGTTTTCAGAGCTTACTAAGATCTCCAGAAAGACTTATTCAGGTTCTTTTCCCCCTTCTCCAGTTTCTCAGGCACAATTGCTCTGCTGTGAGAGTAACTCTGCAACGCTGACCCAGCTGTGGGTTGTGCTGCTACTAAAGGCACCAGGTCTCACATGAATGTCCTGGAAAACACAGTTCCCAGCAAAAGAGATTTCAGTAGGTAAAGCTCTTCCTTACCCTTCGACAGAGGATTGCTTTGCTCATCCAGGGAGGCTCCCAGAGGCGTTCTGAAACCACAGAAGATATTAACACTACTTAAAAAACTTGCTGCTTCATGTCCTTCCTTACAGCATGTAACAAGCCTGTGATAGCAGCAGTTGTTCCTCCCGCCCTCCTTCCCTCCCTCCGCCCCCAGAAAGTACAAACACCTGACAGCTTCCTAAACAATCCCCAGCCCTCTAAATAAATACACCTTGCAGAGAACAACAAAACATCATAACTGCAAAGCTCAAACACTTTCAGGGGCAGCAGCCCTTGCTGAGGAAAATCATGGACTTCTCAGCAAGCATGCAGAAAAAACAAGCATGAATTTTTGAATGGATTAATTAATTCTCATTTATACAGCAAAAACCATTGCCATTTTTCAAGACATTTAAGACTTCTTGGAGAGAGGCGTGAAAAGCTGTATTTGATGATCAGGAAGAATCAAGATGAAAAATCTTGACAGCTATGTTAGCCATCACTTGCCAGTTCTGATGCTTTATAGGCTCTTCACAATAGCTCTTTTCTGGATGATTCCTCCCATAGCTGTTGCCTGAAGGGCAGGGAATTTGTCAAGCCTCGTGGTGCTTGAAAGGAGCAGCAGAAGCCTCACAAATGACAGGTCCAATCCCACTCTGGGTTCACACTGTATTTGTTGACATTAGCTAGATGTTTCCACATCTTGTCTCTCAGATATGTATAACCAAAGCCTTGTCACTTCTAAGTAGCACAGCGTTAACTTTCAAAGCTCAAAACAAATTCAGAAATATAATACTCATAAAGAAGGGGAAAGCAGATGATTTATGTGCCTACATTATGTATGCTTCATTTGGATTTTCAATTAGACAAACACATAAACCTGCCCAAAGACCCGAAAGCAAACAGTGCTCTGATACAGTATTTATTTTGGTGCCATAGCCAAATTAAGCAAGGAAAGTTTGCATCTGCTTTCTAACAGACCTTACACTTCACAACCTTATTTTCCTTTCCCCTCTGAAAAGAGCTCCCTCTCTCCACATGCAGCCTGCTGATATGGAGCAAGCTCACTTCAACATGCCTTTTGCAAAGCCCCACCGTGCTGGGACTCCAAGGCAAAAAGCCAGAGCGTCCAGGTGCATAAGCATATTCCAGGGGACAGGACACCCTCTGTGGAGGCTCAGATCTCCTGTATTTCTGTATGTCTGTCCAGTCAGAGCCTGAAAGAACTTAGGACATATTGTCTAAGCCTGTCACGCTACAAGAAGCCTCATGTTCTGTGGTAATAACCATGCTGGTTGTTAACTCCCTGGCTTTGATGAGTGTGCTCCCAACCTTCTCCCTCTCCTCTCCTAGTGGCTACACCCATGCCTCAATGTTTTCAATTTAGAAACTTGCTGGCATTGACTTTGACAGCCAAGGTCAGTGCTGCATGCAGCGGCTGGCAGAAAGCAATAAAAGCATCCATCAAAGCTGGCGTTTTCCTTTAGAAATTAAGTCTGTCACCATTACAGCACATCAGCAGCTACCAGAAAAGCATCCTTGTCAACCACCACCTGCACTGCTGCACACAGCTGCCATACAACCCCTGCCTTTGAAAAACTTGCTCTTAAGAACTAGACAAAACACAAGTTCAAAGAACGGACAAGGACCACAAAAAAATCCTTTCAGATTTCCTTTCTGCACCAGGCTGTTTTCCACCAGCCAGGCCCATGGCTCTTCCCCAGAGCAGCCCTGTGCCCTTGGGAGTGTCAAGACTGGGGGACCCTTGCACTTGCTGTGCCCTCAGGATATGGTCTCCCTGCCACATGCAGGCTCAAGGCTTCTTCTCATCCCAGAGCTTTGTTTGTTCAGCTACCAGTTGTGGTTGGGGAGGTCCCTTGGAACAGGACAAGGGCTTTGCACTGTTGCTGTGGAAGTGTTTGAACCTCAGCTTTTAAAACCTTATCTGGGCAGAAGCCATGTTTATTTTAAGCTTGAAGCGAAAAATCTCTTCTTTCTGAGGCATTTCAAGAACTCACTTCCTGCATATCTACAGGAGATGGCTCCTAGATACCTCCCACATCCCCTGTATTACTGGCAGAGTTTAAATATATTCAATCAAAATAATACACGTCATCATAATAGTTGACAAAAATCTCTTTTTAGCTATCAGTATAATGCAAACACTTGTGCTTCAACTTTTATGAAGTTTCTTATTACTTCAAAATGCCTTTTCAAAGTAGTGGGCAGAGAGAAAAAGAGGCCTTTCTCAAAGGCATGTGATTCCCAAAACATGAATGAACCAGAGACTTTGAGTAACATCTGACATTTTTTATGCCTCCATAATTCTTATCACAGTATGATAAATACTTGCTTTTTTGCTTTTGGGGTTTGCTGCTAGTTATTTCTTTACAAAAAGCCCCAAACAACCAAATGGGTACTTACCAAGGTAAATAACATGGGATATTAGGAACCCTCCTCTCCTCTAAAGCAGATGTGAAACAGAGATGGCAAGTAATAAAAGCCCCAAACCACTAACATAAATATCAAAGGACAGTGAGTAATTCTTTTTATCCATATTAGAACACGACTGACTCCTTCAGAAACAAACAAAGGAATAAATCTTATAAGCAGATCTATTCATGCAGTGGGTTGATATTAAGGTTTTTTGTGCTGCTGCCAACTCAAACCAGAAAATGAGATTTTAAAAGTACTAATTTTCTTCTGATTTCACAGACACCTACAGAAACTCAGAAAATGAGAAGGACTACTGTTAGAAAACATGTAACAGAGAAAATATTGTATTCAGAAACTGATCTTCATTTGTAGTAATTGCTACATGGTAACTTGTTAGGGACCTAACTTGTAAGATAGTGCCATGAACCAGAAACAAAAGCTTGGTTTGCGTATGCTAACACTTTTTAGCAACCCAAGCTTGACAGCAAAACCAGTGTTATTAATCAAATAAGAAATTTCAGGGAGAACAACTTACAAATTGTAAATGTCACGTTATTTTTAAACAAAACACTGTACTATCTCCAGGGCTATTCCATCCTCTGTTAATGCTGCTCCCTTTTCCTAAGTACCGTGTTATCAAGAGACCATGAGTTCAAGAATTCTATACATACAATCACTTATAACACTGCAAATTGAATTATCACTTTACTGCACATTAGGCAATCAAATTAAACTATTCTGCAGTTTAAAACAGAAGGAACGCTGCAGCCTTTCACAGGCAGCTGGGATTGCACCTTCCAGACACGAACTGCACATGCTGGCACCCTGCATGACTTAGAGCAGAGGCTAACTCCTGTCTGAATAGCAATGTTTAGGAAATATCTTTTAAAAAGTCTTTCTGAGGAGAACACAAGATTCCTCTGGAAAGACAATAGTAAATAAATAGCTGTACTTTTAAAGACCTCTGTGAAAAGAGCACAACAGGTTTCAAAACCTGAATTACCTAAATTCAATAAAATCTGTATCAGCAAACAAGTTAACTTGTGCTTCATTTGTTATTTGTAAAACAAGATCCCCCATATTTTGGGAATCAACTGCCAGAGATGCAAACACATTCCACAGAAGCGTGTGGTGCCAGTTTTGACAACAGATAGTTACCAAAGCATGGGTATGGAACTGCAAGCTTTGCATTATTACTCAAGATTTTTGGCCATCTATTAGATGTTCATGTTGTCAGTTTGCAGCTTCGTGCTACGCCTTTAATTCTGTGTGGAAATGTTAAGGACTACAGGGCCAGGGAAGGCTCTAGGCAGAAACTCTGCAGATTTAGACAGTGGCAGTGCAACATTAGGAACATTAGTGTCTCCCCTAGTGGGCTCTCACCCCTCCAGTCCTTGCATTTTTTGTCCTTGCCACTAAAAAATACTTTTAAGAAAGCCCTGAGTTCATAATACTGATTTTTAAGAAAATAGTTCAGTGGATCAACAGGATACCAGATCTGAGGTAATGTCAGAAAAATCTTCTCCCATTCTAGCGTTCTGGAGGAATGGTCCGTCGGGTCTGAACATCACATTTTAGGGATTAGCATGATTTCAAGCCTGTAGCTGCCAACACCCTATCCAAGGCACAGCCTGTAGAGAACTGCAGAAAACTATATGGAGGATCCTGTAGCTATAAAGCAACCCACACTTCAGTTACAGAGTAAGATCAGTCAGCTGCTTACCAGATCAAGAGATCACAAAGGCACAGCTAATCTCAGTGGTAAATTCTTGCCTTAATGTAGCTGCTCTCAGGAGAGAAAGAAAGCAAGCTGTTTCTTTCTCTCAGGAGAAAGAAACCAGAAATATCAAATAGCAGAGGTCTTGAATTGTCACTGTTAGCTACTGGAAAGCTAATTGTTAGCTTCTCCCCATCAACTCTGCTTCCAAGGGCTGCTAGGACTGAATGGAGAAAAAGACAGGAAAAAAGCAACTGATATTGATGTAGCATTCGTGCTTTTTATGTGACCGAGGATGGAGAAAAAGTTATTCCACCAATACCTGCCCCAAACACTAAAGATTATTTTGCAACAGTAACAGAAACACAGAGAATACATATACCATGCCTCAAGTTAAGGCTAGAAGACATTTAAGAGGCTCAAAGAAATCAAGTTAGTCTAAGCTATGCCATCACTCCTGAATTCAGGCCCGTAAGCACAGAGGCCATGCCGCGGAAGCACCGTTTCTTGAAATCTGCACCAAAAACCAGGCAAGGAAACAGCTGAAGCTTTAAACTGGAACCCCTGGCTGAGAAGCACCGCAGCCTCCAAAGTAACGCTGCCTTCCTGTCCCTCTGCCGAGTTCCTGCCCCGGCAGCCGAAAGCCACCAGGCTCATTAATGAGACTCCAAGGCGAGAAGCGGTGCCGAACACCAGCTCCCCGGTGGCCAGGCAGGTTCGCGGCGCTGCTCCCGGCGCAGCCCGCCCGGAGGAGCGGCCGTGCCAGCGCCGGTGCCCGCGGGGCCGCCTCCCGCCCTCCCGCCCGCCGCAGGACCCGCCGGCGGGAGCACCCACCTGCAGTCCTTCAGCCATATCGCGATCTTCTCGTTGGGAACGCTGAGGCAGCCTTAGGGGCAGAGCAGGAGACAGAAGCCGACAGTCAGTAACAGCGAGGCCGCCCCGCGAGGGTCCCGGTGCCCCCCGGGCTGCTGTCCCCGGCACTGACCTGCTCCTGCGGCCAGAGGCAGCTCGCCGCCGCCGCGATAC
>VWYI01025691.1:33053-96252 GCA_013399455.1 Anthoscopus minutus | reverse complement strand
GGCGGGGCCGGCGGCAGAGCGGGGCCTCCCGGCCGGGCCGGAGCGCGGATGCGGGGCAGGGATGCGGGGTCGGGCCCGGTGGAGCTGCGGCAGCGCGGCCGCTCGGGCCCGGCCAGGCTCGGAAGGGCCGCCCGTGGCCTGGGCCCCTAAAGGATGTCCCCAAACTAAAAAAGATGCAGAGCGGCGAAGAGGGACTTTGCAGGGTTTTATCTTGGGGGAACGGGAGTGGGGAGGGCAGAGAAGGCACAAGGGAAAGATACGAGATGTGTACGGGGTACACACAGCCATGTGCCTCGCTTCCAGAGATCAGCGTCTGCTCGGGCACAAGGCTGGGGGCTGCAGGGACGCCAGAAGCACCAAACCCGGCCTCTTAAAGTCTTAGGTCACCCGGCCTCTTAAAGTCTTTGTCATCTTTAGGACGTGCTTAAGCCATTAGAATCAATTGAAAACCCGGCAAAAGACGAACGCGGAGACCCCAGGTGTGCGAAGGAGGTGCCGCACAAAAGGCTGCTGTCACTGGGGGGGCCGAGGGCCATTTCTTAAGCACTGCTGGAGGTGCTAGCCAAGGTCCCTGCAGCAAGAGCCCCGTGCCAGGTGCCCTGCCCAGCTCGGCTGCCTCTGGCCCGACAGCAGCCATGGGTCAGTGCCTGGGGGCACAAGGGGCCAGCTGGTGCCCACCCTGGGGAGCTGCCGTCCTGCCTGGCTCCGGCTGCCGCATCCCGGACACTGCTGGAGGAGCCCTGCACGCCCAGCGAGCTCGCCTGCAGCCGCGGAGCCTGGGAGAAGTAAGCGTCTGAAGAAGGCCTTTTACAGCTTTTTCATGGAAAGATGCTGAATTAATAAGCATAAGCAGCAAAATAAACCCGTGTTCTCTGGAGCTGTAAAATTGATGTTGGCAGCCAGGCGCATGACGTACTTTATGTTTTAAGGGTAAATCTGACTTTGGAAGAACCAGGTTAATGGTACCCAATAAATATCTTGTCATTATTTAGCTTTATAGTTAAAACCTTTCAAGGAATTTCCCCTATAATTTGGAGGGAAATTCCCCTATAAAATAAAAAATTGATAAGAAACTTGTTTGTCCTAAACCCCTCCAGCCCACACACTACTTTACGCATATACAGCCTTGCTAAGGTAAATTTCCCTTCATCACAAGTCATTTTCCTAAATACATTCTAATTTCCTGAATGGTTTGTATTGAAATTAAACCAGAAGAACAGCAGCAAAAAGGACAAATGTGTGTTTGTGTTTAATTTGACACTGAAAGTACACATCATTTTTGTACGTGTTTTGAGATGGCATTTTTAAATTTCTTTTTAAAGGAGCAAACTACATTTGAATCTATCTTGTTGATCCTCAAAATAATCTAATAATTTTCTCAGCAGGGCATGTTTCACACACTACAGACTTTGCATAAGCTAATGTGGAGCATGTCCTGAGCCATGGGTGTCCTGAGTGGCAAGTCAGAGGGTCAGCACAGGTCCTGTGCCCTCAACAACGGCGTGCTGGGGCTTGGACTTCAGCTGAGGTTCCTCATAGGTGTATTTATAGTACTGGAATCTTAAAATCCGATTTTTTTCCTGGCTTTGTTGGCAAGTGCCTAGCACAGCATTACTTCGACATAATGGCCAATATTTCCATTTTATGCGTGTGCATAAATAGATGTACCTGTTAAAAATGGCCCTTTGAGGTTGAGCTGCCTGGATGAGAGCTGTAAGAGAGGCAGGGAGGGCCTAGAGGAGTTTAACCCCTGCCATTGTTTGCTGCCTAAAAGGGATTTGTTCTCGAAAGTTACAGTTTCACTGGCACAGCTAAGGGTGAACAGTTGCAAGCTAAAAGCAGCTACTGTCTGGCTGTGCCAATACATCCTTAAGGAGTTCTTAATCCACAAATTACTGACATTATTGTCTATAATTGCTTGTCTGTTGTGACAACACTTGCTCAGAGAATGTCAGAAATGTAAACAGCAGCCAATAGCTCTTTGCAATGAAGTCCTGCCAGTACAGCACTGGGCTCTGTCTTGTACCTTCATACCATACCAGCAAGATCCCTTTTGTCTCTCTATGGGTAAGGGTTGTACAATGAAACCCAATATTAAACAGAACATTTTTCAAGGAAAATATCTGGCTTGTCAGTTCTTTTAAAACTTGTAATCAAAAAGTCAGTTAGTTCCAGAATAAAAGTTTCTCTTGCTTCAGAATGTGATTTGTTAGTTGTACTTCAAAGCAATAGTTGATTGGGAAAAAATTCATGTCATCTTGTCACTTATATTAGACCAACTTTTTTTTCTCCCAAATTATTTTGAAACCATTAGAATAGAACATTGTGTTGGCATTAATTAGTTCAGGGGTAAATTGTGCTTTACATTATGTTATAAATTCCTAAAGGAAGATTTATAACCACAGCACTATTAGCAGTACTACTAAGTACCACCAAGTGAAAAACCACACAGACACACACACTTTCAGAATAATAATTATTCTCACATTTGTCATCTGGGTGCTGGCCCTGAGCATATGAATGTGTCTGTAAATACACACACAGAGAAATACTTTTAATGTAATGAGTACCACAAAGTCACTGTCCTTTTTTCTCAAAAAGAACCTTTGCAGAGGACTTAATTCAATTTTTGCCTGCAAAGAATTCTTTCAGATGCAGTATTGAATGAAAAAAAATACTTTCCTACATAACTCAAAGATATAAATGTGGTGCTACCACCAGTTCCCATGGGCACTTGCTCCCATGCCTGAGTGCACTGCAAGGAGCATCTTCCTGTTACAGCTGGACTAGGCTTCCCAATTCTTTTGAGCACATCATGTCCCTGCTGGTTCTGTACATCAGGAGAGCTTCCAGTGCTCAGGAAAGATTACACATTTATCTATATCCCTCCATACAATATGGGGAGATAGGGATAAGCCTCTGGAAACCAAAGAAATATTTCCAGGCTGCACAGGTGGGCCCTTGGTCAAAGCCTATGCTTTGTCTTCTGCTGCCTTCCCAGGAACTGCAGGCATCCAGTGCTGGAGAAGGATTGGAGGAAATGGGATCAAAACATGCTGGTGAGATCAGGACTGGTGAGATTTGGAATCTGTTTCCTCTGTTTTCCAGCTCATCTGAGGGCTAAGCTCACCCTCTTGGGATGATCATCTACAGGAGCCATCAAAGCCCCGTTGGCAGATCTTGCCACAGAGGAGGAGACACTCTGACAAATGTGTAATGCACACAGAAGCTAAGAGACAGAGTAATTAGGAATAGGTTCATAGACAAAAATAAAAAGAAAATAAAAATTTAAAAAAAAATAATAAAAACCCAAGAAACCAAACCAAACAATCAACACTCTCCCCCCCAAAAAACCCACCAAAAAACCACCAAAACTCTCTGTGCCTTTTGTCTTCCTTTGACAGGAGTAATGGGAATTATTTCATAGGTGTGCATTTAGAGAAGTAGTGCAATATGACAAAAACCTTCTGTTGGTCTTTTACGTGGCAGTAGAACCGGTTCTTGACAAGGGGAGAAACTCCATGCTTCTGCCTAATGTGGTTTGATCCTGGGACTTGCAGCTCTAAGTCAGCAATGTTTCATGACCACAATTGGATTTCCATATTATTGGCAGACAGAAGAGAGGAGGAGCTAACAAATAGTTCACCTTTGCAAGCATTGTAACAAAAAAAATATTCCTACATAGTTACAAAGCTATGATAAATACTGTGCAGTTATTTGCTTTGGCAGGGTCTGTGTTTGAGAGCTGGAGAATGCATGAAGAAACACACAACCCACTGTCATGCACATCTTTAAAGTTTCCACAGATCCATTTTAGTAAATGTACTTTGTTAAGTTAAGCAATTTCTTTCTAAGCCAAGATTATTCAAATAAAATTAAAAAGTCTACTGAGGCCTCTGCTATGCTATAAATGAGAAAGACAACCTGGCCAGACATGGTAGTGCCTATTCCATGTCAAGAGAAAGGGTCCACCAGAGCCTTTTGCAATCTTCAGATGTTCAGATGGCCCACTACAGGAGTGAGCAGTTTTGTCTCCTGCCTTTTCCATCCTGCATCTGCAAAGGACAGCAAAAGTCTGGAAATCAGTCCTTCCAGAGCTCCTCCAGGGTGTTGGTAGCTGGGAAAGTGCTTCTGCCTTTCTTCAAGTCTATTTGGCAACTTCCAAGCTTCTCCACGTATTTCTCACCTCCCTGGTCCTTCTAGGTAGGAGATCAACCAGCACCTCTGCCTTCTGCAGAGCAGCTGTAGTCTTCTCTCTAGCAGTGGAAATGCCTGGGTTTTTTTCCTCTCTTTTGTTTGTTTGTTTGCCCTTTAGGACATTGTCTATTATTTTAGGCCTTCTGAAAGCCTTGGCTCTCTCACAGTGCAGACACCAAGCACACCCATAATATCTGCCATTTCCATCCACCATTTGGGGGATTTTCTTAACATACTTAAAAATGGAAACCTCACTTGTTTTGCCAGAACCAAACTGAGTAGCCAGAGTACTATGTTGCTAAGGCAGAACAGACTGTCTCCTTTTATCCTATAAAATATATATAACACAAGATGATAAATAATCAAAATTATGCCCTGAAACAATAATAATATGCATGCCATATTTTTTCCTAGATTTTTATGTTTAAAATTACATATTTAAAGGGAAATGCTTCAAGTGAAAGATAATTACATCTAGAGTATCATTCAGCTGCCTTTTTCTGTGAAGAAAAGAAATCATATACTTGACTTGGAACCATTACTGTTGCCAGGCAGATGTTGTGTCTCAAATAGGTAGAGTAGAAAGGCTGGAAAGCAACCTGGCAGTTTTACTCTAATAAATTAAAGTGTTAGGACAATGTCTACAGCTTCTACAGCTTTGCCAGTCATTTTGTTTAAACATGAGTGATATGCACGACATTTCTATAAGGCAAGAAACAAATGCATTAAACTTAATGCAAACTCCATCTCTTCAGGCTCTTTTCAAACCAAATGCTGTCTGGTTTATTAAGCCACTTGTACTTCTGGGACCTCTTGCAGGAGAAGGAAGGAGGAAAAAAGCCACTTCCTCCAGGGCGTTTACAAGAGCTATAGCATTGCAAGAGGAAGTTTCTAAAGGAAGAGCCGGATATCTGTACTGAAGTGGATTACAGCTGCACCACCAAGTCAGATGGAGAGAACTGAGGCCAAGCACATATAAATGTGTGAAAACAAGCAGCATGGGGAAGAGGGAAAAGCAGCTTTAGATCTTTAGAGAAGTAAATGCACTTCATGTCACTGAATTATGTCAGTGGGTAGCTGTAATTTTTGATGTTCTTATCTTTACCAAGAGATCAGGCAAAGGAAATAAATCCACAGATTCAGGAAATTAAGGCTGTTGTTAGTTTTAAGACCAATTCTGTGTATTTTCTCTCTATCTTTCTTTAAATTTAGCAGCTGTGTTCATTCCCTTTCTGAGCACTGCCCATACAAGACTATGGCATTGGGGCCATGTCCATTCATGCATTTGCCTCCTGTACTGTAGGATTCTGTTCTCTGCTTTTACAGTTGAAGTACATTAAGATGGTAATTTCATTTACAAATACTGGTATGGCTCATATGTTTTAAATCTTATGTGTTCCAAAAGGTTGATATAGGAACTGTGCATGAAAAATATAGGGGAGACTTATTTATCTGTGCTTAGAAGATCTTTCTTTATCTTATCTTTCACATTCAAAAGCACTCAGCTGATATTTTGTCCAGTCTCTGCACTCATTGGGATCCCTGATAAAACTGTGTGTGTTTAGGATAATTAAGCTTCTTAACATGAGGTGGGGAATAAGCAGTACACTGTCCACTCTCACTACAAACTGCAGGAATTCAAAGCAAGGGAACTCAGTGTATCCAGATCTGACCAACTTACTGTATATTTCCTTCCAAATCCATTTAGAAAACTCACTGAATTGATGTGGGGTTTTTTTTGCAATGAGTCAGTGAAATAAAATTTCATCAGCTCCAGAATGAATGCAGTCATATTTTCTATAGATTGGATATTTTTGCTTGTTGACTTTTTCATCATTGGATCATTCATAATGTGTCTCTTCTATATATTGCCTAGTGTCAGATAGTGAGCAACTTCATGGTGCAACCTTTGCAACTCAGTTCTCCAACTATCTATATTGCGAAGTTTAATGAATACTTAGCATCACTGAGTCCTCTTCCCTCTCTAGATCTGGACTGAACCTGGCCAGTGAGATCAGAAATTATGACAGGACGAGGAGGAGAAACAAATCCATTCAATACCTGTTTTCATAGCAAATAAGATAAACAAACAAATGCAGCAACCTGACACAAGGGCTGTCCATAAGCAAGCCCAGAGGACATGCCCCTTGCTCATCATCTGAATGTGAACAGGTCAGGGTGCCTGACTAGTTACTTTTAAAAATGTGCTGTCAGATATTTACCCAATGTCCTAATTCATTTCTGGGCTTGACTCAGCTCTAAAATTAATGCATTTCCTTTCCTTGGGCAGAACAAGGAGTTCCAGAGTGATAATAATATTGACTTTAAGGCGTTGACCAAGCTATCCTATAGCTGTGACAAGCGGTAGAACAAAAAGCATCAGATGAAAATTCAGAAACCATGAGTTCCCAAGAAAAACGCAGTAAGAGTTCCCACCACAGCTAAGGTGGGCTAGACAGTCTTAAGAAATTCACATTATTTGCTATAAATCTCATTCACTCAGTGCTGAAACATCAGTTCAAACAATTGAGCTCAGAAGAGCATTGGTATCTACTTGATCCATGGTAGCAGTAGCATGGGAAGGAGGGAGGGAGGGGATCCAGGTGTTACAGCTCCTTTGAGATAACCTTTGGCCAACAATAAAATTAAAAACTATTCAATTAAAAACTATTGTAGAAGGCAACAGAAGAAATTTGTTTGTGCATTTAAAAGGCCAGTTTAAAATCCCATTAAAATGAAGCTGGAATAAAAGGAAGAAAATAGTGGTTTTCTCTTGCAGTATGCATTAACATAACTACTCTGAATTTGGGGGTAGTCAGAGAATTATGTAAAGGCCAAATTTCCTGTGTGAAGATGCCTAAAGACAAACAAGCACATTTGACTTCACAAGCTCTTCCACACCAATCAATAAATTCCAAAGAAAGATTCATTACACAATTCATAACTCCTTAATGAGACACTATGCTATTTCAACTCTTTCCCATGGACCTTTAATGGTCAGATGGTATCATGCTAAAGAGGACTTTCCAGTCTAACAACTTTATTCCACCGTATGTATTTTTAAGAGTTTTTAAATGGATAGTCCAGTGTTTGAGGTACAGGATATTTCTTTAGCTGACTGGCTAGAAGCTGGTCTGATCCAGTAACAGCCAACAGCCATTCCTGACCTGCAGTTCTTTGGTGACTTGTATGAATTCATTTGATGTGCTCAACAGAAGGAGCTGCTGCTGGGCTGGGGGCCAAGTAAGTGAGAGCGTCACATTCTGCACTAATCAGGTACCTCACTGCTGTCTGCAGGTATGGCTGGCCAGCCCTTTGTGCACAGAAGTCCCATTAGCTTTAAACTTAGCTCCTCAAAGGGCATAGCTGGTAGTGGTAAACCTGATACCAAAAATAAATGGGAGCAGAATTTGTCCTGCCTAGAGAAATGATTCTGTTACAAGGAAGTTCAAGCCTTCTGGTGTTACATTATCAGAGGGCTTTGTCTGTTCAGCTCCCTTTAGAGCACTAATTAATTCAAAGTCACATAGTTCTTCCAGTCCCTGAATCCTGCCATTGATTGTCCATATCCATTTGATAGACTAAAATATTAACTGGAATTCCAAGCGCAGTGTCCAAAAAACCACAAATTCATCTCTTAAAAATTATCTGTCAGCCAGAGGGAAACTTTCCTTCCTTGCTGTGCTCTGGGAAGAGTCAATGACTGCATGTTCCCCAGGAAGCTGGTTAAACACACAGAGCTCTTGCTGCAGTTTCCCACTTCCCTGCAGTCAGGCAGCACTCCCACACTTTGGTACTTGTGTCTCTCTCCAGGTACACAGGCATTTACTGTGGGAATGCTTCAATTGTCACAGGTAGAAAATTCAGGCTGGTAGATATGGAAGGGTGAGAAAAAAGCCAGTCCTGCTAAAGATGAGAACTCCACCTTTTGTGTAAATAAGTTAGGAGTTAGTTTGAGTAGGGGAGATGCTGCAGAGCACTCTAGCTGAAGGATGAGAACATGACATATTTTTCCCAAGGCCCTGCTGTAGCAGGACACACTGGACTGTGGTGGTGCATTTGGTGCACATCCCTCTTCTCAACAAACTTCTAATCTCACCATGGGAAGGAATGGATCAGTGCATCCTGAATTGGGGCTTCCTGACAGGAGCAAGAATTTGGTCTAAAAACACAGTTCATGTGTTAGGCTTCACTAGCACTGCAAAACATGAATTACATTAAACAACTCATTATTAATGTTGAAGATTATTTTGGTCTCTCCATGGATGGAGGCAGCTGTCTTGTACTTCAAAACATGCCATTTGTGGTCCTCCCTTCCCCTGCCCCATACTCTGTAGAGATGAGAAGAGCTGGACATTAATGTCTGACATGCATTGAGTGTCACTGCTGTCATGCTGATGCCTATCCATCCTGTCCTGCCATATGCAGACCTTCCAGAGCTTTTGACTCATGCAAAGCTGCAAGAGGGCTGTGATAACTTTTAAGAGGGCATTGTGATAACTTTTTCTTTGTGGCAACAGGTTTTTGAGAAACGTTTGAATGGCATCACCAAAATATGCCTAAAGTGATCAAAGGTGCAGAAAAATGCCAGACTGGCCTGACATTTGGAGACATATCAGGATCTTTTTAGGAAATAATATGCAAAGATCTGGACATTTTCCCCCCTTGTTCGTTAGAATAAGCATGTTAGCAAGGCATTGTCGCAGCTGAACTCACATGTTAAAGCTGAGGTCCCCAAAATTACACATCAGGAGCTCATGGATACAGAATTTCACGAGGTGGATTTGATCAGAGTGGTATGGCTTATCATGTAAGAAATCTCATCATTTTAATCACCATTACTGGATATATTGAAATCTACACTTTTCACAGAACAGTGGCATCTCTAATGATAATGCTCCAGCACCTCAGTTTCGCTGCCAGCTTTACCATCCATTCCTTCTCATGCATTTTTGTTTTAGCGGCTGTGTGCCCTTGTGCCCACAGGAGAAGATCACATTCACACAGAAAGACTTATCTGTGAAATGCTGTGGTCATTAATCACATGAAGCCAGCAGAGCACCACAGGAAACATGTCTTCTTGCAGTAAGATAGTCTTGCTTTTCTGCAGGCAAAAAAAAAGACTGTCCCAGCATTTTCTGATATGCAGTTCTTTGTTTTAAAGATTACATGTGAAGGAGTAAGTATCCCGGCACTGGTAAGCACACCATAGGCTAGGAGCTTTTTATTTGCTAGTTATTGTTTGTCCTATAAATGCTGAAGTGAAATGACGCAAGTGCCCTTTTTGTTGTCATATTGTTTGTTTTAGCTTTCATTGGACGCAATCCAATGGTACCTTTACGTAGGCTCCTGTATAATTAAGATAGTGTGCACATTCTCTGAAAGGAAATCATTAAGAGCCTCTCATGGAGAATGCACTGATTTCCCTATCTGTGCCTTTTAAGTGGGTATAGCTCACAGTCCATCAATTAACTCCTGGACAGTCCAGGCATACTTCAAAAATTAATCCCATGTTAAGCTTCCAAAGCAGCTTTCAGCTGAAAACAGTCAAGCTACTTTGAAGGCTATAATTCACTTGCTACAAACATTAATTTCTTGTTTTTCGTAATTATAAAACGTTCCCTTCTCAGGGAAAAAAAACTCCAGACCCCAACTTTTTTTTTTTTCCTCAGAAACACTTTAGAATCTGGGAGGTTTTGAGTTTTTTGTTTGTTTGTTTTTAAAGTTTTAAAACAAAACCAAAAAGCAGCTCTATAAATCCTCAGAGTAATTGATAGGTGCCTTGGTTATAGATGTTAAATCAAGAAATCAAGAGAAACAGGTATGATTCTTGGGGAGAAAACCTGGGGGTTTAACAACTGAACAAAGAGGATAAAGTACAATTTCACTGTATATTTGCTCAACCTCAATTGCAAACACAAGGCATAAACCTTCCCACTGCCGGTAAATAACAACCTTGCATTGCTCCAAGCTCTCCCCCGCCTGTGAGGGTGTTCCCAATGGGTGAGGTGCACCCTGGTATCAGGCTGTCACTGCTGAGAACCTGCTCACCTGTGAGCTCCCCTTGGCTGCTTCTGCTCTCAAACAGCCCTCCTGTCCTCTCTCCACCTCACAGTGGGAGATATTCCCCCTCTAGATCTAAGAGGGAAGTCAAGAAAACCCCGATTTCTTGGCTAAAAACTCAGCCATGCTTAGTGGTTGGTGATGCTGGAGAGGGAAAAACTCTGCTTACTGCTGTGCTTGCCTGCATTTATTGGGAGTTCAAGCTGGGGATTGAATTTTCTCATCTTTGAAGCTACTCAAAAATTTAATAGACTTCAGGGGAGATTTGACATCTAAAACTGAATTCCTAAGTTAAAAGCAAATAAAAACACAACGTACAGTCACTACAGGCATATTTGTAGATGATCTGTGTGCAACAGTAAAAAATAGTTATTGGACAGGTATTTGGTGAATTCTGAAACCTGCAACTGAAGTTAAAACAGCATGTGCATTAAAGCAGGAACTGCTTGACTGAACACGCTTCAGCTAAAATTGTATCAAAGTAGTTACAAAACCTGATTAAACAAAGCTTCATTCCCACATGCAACTCCACCTTGCTGCCTTGGCAGAGTCATAAACTGGTAACACCCTTTTGCTGGGTTTCACAAAGCCCATTAGAAGTTAATAAAAGCAGAGCAAAGGAGTTCCCGTTTGTTTCCATCACAACGTTTAGGTGTTTAGGGAATCAGTGCCCTCTGATAGCTCAAAAACCACATTTTGCCTCAGCTCCTGTTTTCTGACTCCAAAGGCAGCAGAGTCAGTCAGCCCTGAGGATCTGTGCTGCCTGCAGTGACAGAATTCAAACCACCCTTGTCATCCACTTCTGTCAGGTGAAAGCTGATTTGCTTCAATCAAAGGTCCCAGGGCACTCAGCAGGAAAATTGATAAAGCATTCCCACTTCAGAAGTCTGTCAGAAGAGGAAATGAATTGTTCTAAATACAGGTCACTATTTTTTGCAACATCCAAACGGGAGCCACTTACAAGTCTTTTGTGCATGAATGTATATCCTAATATATCAGTTCTTGAAAACTAGTGCTGTGACAGCACTTATATTGTGAATATGTACATCAGCTGAGCTTACTGCTTCCTGAAAAATTAGATACTCAGCTTTCAACAGTGAGGCCTTTCAGCTAAGCTTCTATTCACCTCTAAATAGAGTGTGTAAGGTCTCAAAAACTGTGATTAAGACAATTGAAATAAAGCAGTGAAAACCTCCATCCAAACAAGCTTCATCTCTACATGCAAAAAAAAAAAGAAACAAGTAATTGCAATTGTATTTCAACCTCTCACCCACTTTTGGAAAACAGAAAACATTTCTTCCACCCCCATTCTTTGCAAAATTTCCATGCTGCTTCTATTTAAATGAAGAAAGAAGAATGTGCAACATTTTTTCAGACCAGTCACAATATTCCAAGCCTCAGGAATTTGTCTTCATATAAAGTCACCACATTTGCAGGGCAATACCCAACTATTTTTTACCCTTTGCTAACACATAGGAAATGGATTAGAGAAGAGAGGTGAAAGACAACGGTTCGCTCTCCTAAGCATCCCAGAAACAAGAGACTGTCAAATAATCCTTGCAAAAGTATACTAAGCACTGCTAGATTCTTGACTCTCTTACTCTTCCTTAATGACACCAGTTTGCTGTATAAATGGGATTTTAAATAATTCAGCCTTTCCTGTTTGCCCTGGAGAGAGCATTCTGTGCTATTCTGAGCCCTGCAGGGACTGTCCCCACCAGTTTCCAGGGGACATTGTGCATGCTGACACTCCAGAAGGACTTTGGGAAGGAGTTCCTGTCCTTGGGCACAGCCAAACTTTACTCTTAGAACGAGTGGGGACAAAAAGACACCTCAGAGCTCTGGGCACCCTCCTCACAGGATGATAAGGCAACTTCAGAGAAAAGGCACTAACCTTGTTCAGATTGGTCCATCACCCAGAGTGTACATGGAGTCTGCCATGGAGTTGTGGTATGTTTGACAAATGGATTTATATGTCCTATCACCCAACAACCAACAGCAACAACTTATTACAAGTCCAAACATCTTAAAACCAGTGAACAGCTGCTATTGGAGAGGCAGTGCTGCTCCTGACTACAAGTGGCAAGCTGCTGTTCCCCACTGCTGAGGGTGTTTTTAGCAGGTGAAACCTGCTAACTTGACTTCTGTTATTGCTCTCCTCTAAGAAATATGAAGATTAAAATAAGGAAAAGGTATTTTCTTCCAGATGTGATAAATAAATAATGTAATAATAAATTAAAAAATGGAATCAGCTAACTTCCTGCAGGTAGGTTTTCTCCCCAGAGAGAACAGTATGTGTGTTTGCTTCTTCTGAATTTTAAGCAATCTGATAAGCAGTAACAAGCCTAGTTATATGGCTTGCTATATGGATTCAGTTTTATGGATTCAGATATATATTCATATCAGTTATATGGATTCACAATCTATTTTCCCATAAAGCATTAATGCAAAAGGAAGGAGGAAATAAAGCAAAGTCCCTTTAAGAACTGGTGCAGCACTCACCTCCTGAGACACTGGATATGGGCAGAAATCTGGCAAATCTCCCCAGGCTGGTCAGAAGACCAGATCTGCTGACACTTGGGACCAGAGGTGCTGCCAGTGCCCCCATCTAGATTTGCACACAGTGTCTCAGGCAGGCATGTGGGCACTGGGAGCAGCTCTGGTCCCAAGAGTCAGCAGATCTGGTCTTCTGACCACAAACACTCAAGGCTATGAAAGGAGAAAGCAGCTGGTTTTAAATACCTGAAAAGTTGTGCCAGAAGAAAAAGATGATGATCAATATTCACCAATTTTTTTTCCTTTTATCACAAGCCAAAACATTGCCATAAACATGCATTGTTTGAGAAAAAGCCATTAACTTTGTTTTGTCTGATTAGCTATTTCCATTACTAAAAATTTTCATTGGTAAATTCTTCAGTAATAAGTTGCTGAAATCTGAAGTCAGATACACACTCAGCAAAGGTGTTTTAGTTAGCTTAGTATCTCATGTTAACAAAAATACAGACAATAACCTCTTAATTCAAAAGTATTGCCCACGTAAGCAATGGGCTAGCTCTAGTCATGCATTTTACAATATTAAGTAGAAATGAACCAATTATCATTTTCCTAGTAACTCTGGAGAATCAATTTACTTAATCTACTGATGCACCCATTTTCTTCCCAGGTGGAAGATGCTTTGTGGACTGGCAGCACAGCTGCTTTTTGTCTTCTTCTGTGACCTGCCTGGGATATAAAGTAGTTGTTGGAGCAACAGGCACAGCTGCTCTATGTCTGAATGCTCCCACTGTGAACTCCCAAGCTGTCTGACAGTTATGCAGTAGAGAAAGCACAGAACATGAAAATCTTTGGCTCAGAGCTAGTCCATCAGCCCACATGCCAGAGAGCAGGTTGGACACCACTCCTGACAGTGTGTGAAAGCATCTGCAAATGGATATTCCTGAACTTCTCCCGCAACAGCTCTTTGGAAATTTTGTAAGTAAGCTCTTTTTAGTTTGGCATTTTTAGGCCAAAAGCAAGCAGTTGGGCAAAGTGGGGTGTTTGTGAAGATTAGCTGGTGGTCACATCCAAGAGTCACTAAATCACAGCTCTGCCATGAGCTAACCTGTACAGCTCTACCTGCACACTTGTGAGGAGAAGCTGCCCTGCCAAGTGGGAGTTGCACTTATTTTCTTTCATGTTCTAGGTAACACAGTCTAAACCTTTTCTTCTGGTTTGGTGATGGGGCACCAAAGACCTATGTCCATATACTGAAGAAAAACACTGGGATATTCTCCATTTTATGCATGGTCTTCTTTTCCTAGCAGAACTTTTTATGGGCAGAAAATCCCAACAAACAAGCCTGTAGAGTAATTTTGAAAGTTCAGGTTTCTGAGTATTTACAGCTAGTTCCTGTGTTTGGACTGGTGATAGTTCCTTTATGGGCTAAATGCTGGGGATGAACCATCCTATGCTCATGAGATCATAGCATGCTGCCAGGCAAGCAGACAAAAACCTTGTGTTTTATAACTGAGGAGGTGAAATGTCCCAAGAGCATGAAATTGGGTTTCATGCTTGTCTCAACCTTAATCTCACATTCATGGCCATTCTTACACCTTCAACCTCTGAAAGTCCCTCCAACACAGGCAAATCCAAAAATACTTCATGCTGAGCACAGAAGCACAGGGACAGCATCTCTGTGGCTGCCCAAAACAAGAGAAAAACATCATCAAAATGTGCAGCTAGGAGAAAGGGAGCAGAGGACATTTTCCTCTACTATCCTGGAAACAGGGTTTTAGGGTTGCCAGTGCTATTAGTGCTCCATCAGTCACTGATATCACTGTGGGCTCATTTATTTAAAAAATATCTTCGAGAACAAATGAACTCTCCTTTCTTTTGATTGTTTACCCAGATTAAATATTACACAATAAAATATTAAGTATGCTGTGGTAGTAAGGACAGGACCACAGACTCAGGAAAAGATGATATGGTGTTAAAAGGAAACCTCCAATCCTTTCTTGCATCCTGAAGGAAAGAGTGATAAAAGTGGATTTTAATTATTAACTTGGATTAGCTATCACAATACCTGGGAAACTGCCATATGGAACATATTCCAGTATAGTTTATATACTCTTAATGGCCTTGAGCCTTCCAAGAAACAAAATCTGTGTTATGTAGACTGATATCAAAGTGGCCTTGGCTTTCCTTCCCCTAGAGCTACAAATACATCAGCTATGCAAGAGCCATTAATGTGCAGTTAATGTGCCCAGTAAAAATTTTAGTGAAACATGCTGTGGTTGCTTGAAATAAGTGTTTGGATGGAATGATATTATAGTAGTGGGAGACTTGAAGAAGAAATTTCAGCTATGTTACTTTTATTTGTTCTCAACAAAGTTCCTGCTGTGATTATGGCTGTGCTTTAGACCAGAGCGTGAAGGATGAGGGGCATGAAGATCTGTGCTGTTCAGCCCTTTAATTATTCAGTTCAGCCCTTTAATTATTCAACTCAGCCACCCCTAAAATATCAACTAGTATTATCCATGAGAAGATGACACAGACACCTTTATATTTTGCACAGATAGAAGGAGTAAGAATCAGAACCAATGAGAGTGACATGAACAACAGTGGCATCAGCTTATAGTGTCAGTGAGGCAGTATCAAGTTTCCATCACTATTTTTCAGATTAATATTTTGTACTGGAGACACCATTTTTGGTGCTTGTAAACACGTTTCCTTCCGCAAAGTTGTTAAAAATAATAGCACATATTTATATGAAAGCACCAGGATTAATATAGCACAAGCTGATTTCCTGTTTCTCCAAAAAGCAGTGTGTGCAGGCAAACCAAGGCAAGGCTTCCAGAAGTGTTTGTGGAAGGTTAAAGGTCAGTGTCCTCTGATTTTGAGAGAGAGATAGGTTTGAGGAGAAGAGAGAAAGGAGAGCACAAGTGAAATTATTCTTCAGGTTGAGGCCTGGCTGCAGGAGATCTGCTTTCAAACCTCCTCTATTCCTTCAGAAAAACAAGCAAGGTCCCACCACAGGCACAGAGAGGACAGGTACACAGTCACTCATGCAGTTTTGCCTAGTAGAAGTGGACAGTGGCTGAAGTGGATCCAAGCCCCAGCTGCTGAGCTCCAGGCTGGTGAATGTGCAGAGCCATAGGGAGCAGTGTGGCTCTGTGCCTTTCACTCAGTTATAGCACTAACAAATGCAGGAGCTCGCTGCTTCTTCAACCTATTTTTGCTTTCAGAAGGACAACATTCCTCACTATCTTTCTCCTCAAAGCAAATAAAGGCATTTCAGAAAAAAAAAACCACCTTAAATGGATGTTGCAGGATATGCAAGTGTCACGATGAGATTGACTCTAAGAAAGGCAGGTTGGATATCAGATGCATCCTGGGTGAGGCCAGTGTTAGCCTCCAAATAATGGCATACAGGAATTCATTGACAGGCTCAGCAGCCCACACTTCTCTCTGAATAATTACAATCTGAGAAAAAGCTAAGATACAGCACAGCAGTAATCCTTAAAGGTTCACACACTCGCACAGGAAGACACAATGGCAAACAAATCTCAAACAGAATAGCCTGGCTTTTATTTTTTTCAGAGAGCTTTTACCTCTTCATAACCCAGACACTTCTCAGGGCTCCCTAACCCCTCTTCCTAAAAAAGCATCTGAATCAGTTCAACATAGAGTGGAAAAGGGGGGGAATGAGGGAAAAAAATCCCATATAATTTTGGTGTTTGAATAAATATGGACATAGTTTCTGCTGTTTCATTTCTATCAGATTTGGCTTCTCTGTTGGTTGGATGCTTTTAACAGCTGTTTATTTGCACACAGTTGTGCAAGTTTTTTTACAGCTTGTTAAGTTAGACTTGAGACGACAGCATGTGGTTCCCTTCAGACATAACTAACTTAAAATAACAAAGCCCAAGAATTCCTTCTTAAGAAGCTCAAGGCCATTTATTTAAAGTTTGAAAAAGAATTAGGATCCTGTAATTCCAGGCATTGTTATGAAACGGGTGAAAAGTTTCCTTCATATTACCTGGCTGGATGTACTCTGCAGCTTTATCCCACTGCAGAACCACCAAAAAAGTCATTTTGCTCTGTGTGTGCTGGTTGCAGAGAAAATTCTGGCTACAAACATGTTCCAGCTGCATGTGTCACACCTCAGAGGAGGGGTGACTGCATGAAAAGCAGTAACTGAAACATGATGGCTTTAAGAAAAAGATAAACCAACCAGCAAACAAGTGAACAATAGGATTTCTTTCGTAGTCTCCCATCCTCACAGTTTAAAGAAGTGTCAAAACTGGAAGAAAATGCAATTTTACTCATCTTAAGCACAGTAAAGAGAGAAATGCCACAGAGATGACAGCAATAAAACAAACATTTTCTCAGAACATCAAAATGCAGCCCCTGAAGGGCTTTGCTGTACCTGAAGGTTGAGAACAACTGTATCACACCATGCATGGGGATCAGCAGTTAACTGTGCCAGCCAGAAAGATAAAACAACCAAGGCAAGAGAGATATATGCAGGAGTGATGAGAAGTTTTTGCTGTGACAAAGGGCAGCTTCTTTCTATGTAGCTGATAGGACAATATTGGTCTTGGAGATGCTTTGATTTACGAAGCAGTTCTTTGCTAGGTAAAGATACTTTGCCTAGTTGAGTTTTTGGCTGCCCAAGTGTGGGCAGGCACTAAAAGAGAGACAGGGATGCGTTAAGTATTGCTCCCTGGCCTGGGAGAATAAGTCAGCTTGGAGATAGCAGAGTAAGAACAAGCACTTCTGAGAAGCCTGACAAGCAAAAGATCAAAAGGCTTCTGCTTCAGCTTACTGTTTCCCTTTAATGGCTATAAGCTAAATGTGTGATTCCCAATCAGCCTCTCATGCTACTTTTACCCCCATGTATGGGCATTACATCTCTTCTCTTCAATCCAGACCTTTGGAGTTTTTCCCAGCACTGTGAAGGAACAGAGTATATTACTCTTTTTGCATTTAGCTACTGTAGGTTTAAGTCAAATATGTCTAATTCTTAATAATGGATACCTTGAACACAGAAGCAAGCTGCTGAAAAATTAGTTTGGTTACATAGAAAATCAGTAAACACTAATAGTAATACAGGGGGCATATTTGTGTCCACCTGTTCTGACTAACAGATTGTTGCAAATGCAAAACATGGGAATTTAATTTTGTAGCTTGCACAGAATACTGAAAACATTAGCTTTTTGAAGGGTGAACTTGTGGTTTGATAATGCAAGGAAGGCAATTTCAGCTGAGTTGTCCAGTAGCTTCTAATTGAAGGAAGGGATACAGCTTATAGATGGCTCCAATTACAATGAGGTAATGATAAAAAGGAGCTGTAATATTATTTTCAGGCACAAATTCATCTCTCAGGAGTGCCAAGTTGCAATGTTTGTCTCTATAAAATGCCAAGAATGCTCTTCCACTTTATAGGGAGTAACTACATTACCTTGCAAATCACTCCTAGGGCCTCCTGTATTACAGCCTTAACCAATGCCACGGCTCACTCGAGCATTGTGATGACAGCCTCAGGTATATTGGGCTGAGGCTTGTGGGATGGCTGCTCCATTGGATGTTCAGCTGCAGGAATGGAATTTGCAAACCAGAGCCATGTCCTTACATCCTCTGGGCAGTGAAAGAACACCTGAAAAGCTTCTCCAGATGCTAGCACTGTCCAAATGCCAAATTACAGACCAAATCTATAGTGAAATGTCATTCTCCAGGGAAGAACAAGCTTATCCCACAGCAGCAGCACAAGGCTTGAAACAGGCACTCTGAGTCTGCTCTTTTACAAACACCTTTGCTTTCCCAGCATCCACACAAAATGTAGCAGCAGCTCCTGTCTGAGCAACCAGAAACAAAACGTACACGTGGGAGATCTCTGTCATGGTGAGACCACAGTGGCAGGCTCTCCTGGCCCAATGCACATCTTGTTGGAAGATGTGGTCTTCGCAGAGAAGGGTGAAGGGATCCCTTTAGCAGAAGAGCTGCAGAGTTTAATGGTTTCCTGTCTAGCAAAAATGGGAACTGCAGTTCCTTTTGTCTGCAAATGGTGCTGAGCTCATTTCTCACATCCCCACAAGGGCCTCCAGGTTGTTCAATAACAACACTCCCTTCTGCAACCTGCTGTCCTTTTTAATGACAGCAAGTTTTGTGCTTTTTGCTGACCTCCTTTTAATCACTGAATCTTACTCATCCTCACATGACATTTCACAAATCAGCCCCACAGGGATCTGGGGTGGCAGAAAGGCTTACCTGGAAATGCAGTGGCTCTGACCAGGCTGAGTGCAACTCCCAGAGCCTACACAGCTTGTCTGGCAAAAATATGGATATCCATGGATGTCTGGGTGTGTGCAACTTCTGGAGCTCTTGGAGGCTCATCTTAGATGCAGGCAAATACATTTGGCCTTAATTAGCATTTTAGGTCTCTAGATCCCCTTTTTTAAAAAACTGGCCTGACATTCTCTAACATAAACTCCGTTGAACTAATCCTCCAGATTATCCAGGATAAAGTTTGCTGAAAGTCAAGACATCTTGTTGTAAGGAAAATTGCAGCAGAGGAGTGTACATTACAAAAAGACAGATACTATTCAGTCAGGAAGCCTAGACCTCCACAAGGCATTACAACACAGAAAGGTGAAGGCTGGCCTGTATCTCATTAGGCAAAACAAAAGACATTGCTAAAGCAGATTGTAAAACTTTTCAAACCAAATGCTTCCAATGGAAACACTTCAGTTGCTGCCAGTGCTGGAGAATGCAAGGTAGCAGCAGAGCACAGAGACATGCCAGCAGGCAGGGTGAGCCTCTCCTGCACTTCAGGCATGCAGCCCCAGGGGCTCCCTTTGGAGCAGTGGCACAGCTGCACGGCAGCCTGGTGACAGCTACCAGCCCAGGCCACCAGGCAGCTCCACCAGGATGAGGCAGGGCAGGGCTGGGTACAAGGAGAGGGGAAAGGGTGGCTTGCTCAGCACACACAAGCAGAACTCTCACTCCTTAGCACCAGGACTGCTGGGTGGGCAGAAGCTCCAGGCTGAACTGAGAACTGAGCTGCGTTCCCCTGGTCAGCCCCTGAGGTGTGGCAGGAAATTACAGAGCACAAGTGCCTTAAGCAGCAAGCTGGTAGACTGGAACTAGGAAGGTGAGAAGATTGAGATGGAAACAAGCAGCTGGAAATACAAGAAGGCATGGATGACTGACAAGAGGGAGATTGCAATTTAATGAATACCTCAATTACAAAGTGGAAAATACTATAAAAAGCACACCACATCAGAAAAGGTTATCAAGAATCCATCATCCACTCAATTAAACGTTCATAGCTTAAAGCTAATCGTAATTCTTGGCTTGTTAGTCTTATGAGTTAAAGATTCTGGATTTCCTGGCCCATTTTATGTCAGGAAAAGGTCAACAAGAATCACTGGCATCAGGAAGCAAACTCACAAAGTGTAACTATAGCACTCAGAGAACATGAACAGAATTTTTCACAGTACCTGGCAGCCAGCTTGGAATGGTTTTATTATTGTTCTATCAAACCTTTCTGACAGCAATCCTCACTTAAATATGTATCTTCTTTTCATCATGAACATCTAATTCCCTTTCCTGCAGGTGTAAAGTCATTGGCAGAACTGAAGAATTCTCTTTAAACATTCAACATGTTTGAACACCAGCTGTTGTCTACTGGTACTCTCTATCCATTAGTGGAGCTGAGCTCATTCCACTCCTGTCAGGGGTAACTTCCTTACCAGAACATCAACTTCCCAAACCCTGCAGGAGAACAGGAGGATGCTGAGGCTGTGAGCACAACACTGCATTCTCCAAGAAAGCTGTCTGTTTCTTGGAAACTGGAAAAACAATCTCTCTCAATTAATGTAGTCTAGCCCACATCTGCTGTTAAAACATTGGAGGAAATATTTGAGCCCTTTCAAATTGTCGATAATGAAATTACACAGACAAGAGATTAGATTGTTCATTTGGAAATGGGTTTAATTAATAGCCTGGACATTTTATTTGTACTCTTTCTAAAGTTCATGATTCAAGTTTCATTTCCTTCCCCTTCTGTAGCATCTCTTGCTGCGAAGTTATGAAAAAGAAAGGAGGAAAAAATCTTGGTTGTTTTTTTATTCTTTCTTTTTTCCCAAGTAACTCAAGGCAGAACATCAGAACTTCTGTAAAATATACCTGCTCACCTATGGTTCAGTCAAAGCCATGTGCAAGAGTAGGGTTTGGAAGGTCATTTAACAGTCTTGTACCCAAGGCTCATTCTGACCAGGGCATTGTGTTTCATCTTCAGTGGCTATCCTTTCACACACACATATTTATCCTTTTTCACATGTCCTTTGTGCTTTCTGCCCCTCACACTCGTGAAACACTAACACATGTCAGACTCCTGCCTTACAGTTCACAGGCAGCTCTCTCCATTTTAAGGTTTAAATAAGGGTGGTGGGAGCTTTGCCTTTTAGGCAAAGTTCAAAAGTTGGCAAAAATTCCTTAGGAGCTTGTAAACATATTTCTGTGACTAGAAGAAACTGTCAGACATTTCTAGAAATGAGAGGAATGCACTCTCCTCGGTCTACTTAATGACTTTTATAATCTAAAACTCTTTTGTCTGCTATGATTTTCATGAACTAATTCAATTTTTAAACTCTTAAGGCACAAAGCAGTCACTGCTCAAGACAAAGTAAATATAATTCACAACAAGGTCGTTTTACTTACCAAGGAAACAATATTAAGTAAATATAATTTTTAAAATATACCTTGGGCACAGGAGCTCCAAACTTCTGCTAGGAAACAAACCTTCACCAAGAGTCTGATGAAGGGGTTCCTCACAGAGCATTATAGACATTATTACTGACACATTCTATCCATGAACCTCCTGATATTTTTATTATGTCATCAAGTGAAAAAAAAAATTCCTATCTTAAAAATAACTATTGCTTCCTACACTGCCTCTTTTGGAGTGAAAGTTAGAGAAAACTTTGATTACAAAGGCATAGCTTTTTCTGAGACCCTGTTTAATGAAGCCATTTTTGTTTCCTATTGATCAGCTTTTCACACTTCTATTTTGTTGAATGACAAACAATAGCCATGGGGAAATTAAACACTGAAATCTGCAGACACTCTGGAACAATATTTGTTTAACAGCTGCCGAACTCTGGAAGTAACAGCAAAGAGTATTATGTAAGAAAATCCTGTAACCCAAACAGATAATATTCTGGTTAACATCACATTGAGGCTCTCCTTGCTTAAAACACCACTTGTTACAAGAAAACAATGTGCAGGACTATTTGTTCAGTCCAGAAATGTAACAACCTAGAAATGTTCAATCAATCAAATTCAGGTAAATATATAATTGCTATTGCTTTAAAAGGAAACAAATATATAATACAACAGATGACTTGGTGTTGCTTCATCTTTGGAAAAAATATTACTGGAATGATAGATTGTACACTAGATTGTTCCAGTCTTCAGAGCTAAAATTGGATCCATAAAAATAAATCTGGAACCATCAAAAGCTGTAAATGCAGGCCTGGACAAAGAGCTGACAGCAATAAATGCACTAATTGGACCTATATTTCTTAGCAGAATGTACCAGATTTCATGCCATGATTGTTTTATGATAGTAAATGGAAAACAAACTGCTATTGTTTAATCTTGGTAAATAAAAGATATTTTTATGAGCATTGACCCAGGAAAAAGTTGAGAGTTTGCCAAATAGGTATGTTTTTCCAGTGCTACCAGACATTTTTTACTAAAATCTGAAGCTGGCTAGTAGATTAACATCGTTTTATGATAGTGATATCATAAATTGTATGTTTGTTTGGCTGTTACCAGAGATACTTTAAAAGTAACAGTGAAGAATTGCCATTCAAGAGAGGCCATACAACCTTTATCAAATTAGTAATGCTACTTATTCGTTCCAGATAGATGAGGTTTCAAATAATTCTCCAAACTACAAATAATTCAATTTATTGAATTAAGTCAGTGCAACACTTCAAATCTGGTTATCAAGTTTTACTCAAATTTCTTTTTAAAGAAGACTTTTAGACAGGCTTGTAGGAAATCAGTTAGGTAGCAGAAGGCTTGGTAGAAGTATATAATTTTTTAAATAAATCAGTATAATGTTCATGTGCAACAGTTAAAAGTTCCTATAAAAAAAAAGGTGGGGTAGCTCACTTACCTAGTTTTATGGAGTTTCACTTAAGTACAACCAACTGTAAAGTTTGAACTCAAGAGACTTGATCATAAATATGCAACTTATGAAGACAAATGCTGGAGAACTCCTTGTCTTCTGCTTAAAAGGAGTACAAAATAGTACCAGTGGAGAAAACAGAGTTTATTCCCTTAAACCATGAGTCACTTTTCCAGCAGCTTTGTCAGAGTTATTGCATATGACAATATCATCATCTTATCTCACCCATTAGTTGATTTTACTGGGATTAAACATGTCAGTTTTATGATGCTCTAGGATGGATGTTGTAAAAAGAAAATCAAGGATCTTTTCCTGACGCATTTTTCTTTCCAGCAGAAACTTAGCTAAGGATAGCTTTTTATTTAAAAACTCTATCACTGTCAATATTCATCTCACTCCAGCTCCTTGAAACTTTTTGGCCATCACAAAAAAGACAATTTTTCTTCTTTGTGCTGCCCTGAGGGGACTTCTTCTATCAGGACATGCTCTGCATCTCCCACAAGCCATCAGTCACAGGCACACGATGTGTTAGCCACACATGGGGGGAGACAAAAGAAACACAAGGTCCTGAGCCAGGCTTTGCCAGCATCCGATCCCTGGCACAAATGAACAATGCAGGGACTCCTTCAGCTCAGGAGAGAGCCAGGTGGGACAGGCAGGGAGAAAGGAGGCTGTTCAGCAGTTTCTCCTGCGTGTACACCTGAGCACTCTTTCAGAAACACTAATGCTCTGCTCTAGACAAGATTTTTTGTAATTTATTTTTCCCATGCACCAGCAGGTAAGTTGCCTTTAGCTACAGACCCCAGTGCACAGGATAAGGACAGGAGGTATAGAGCTGACCATTCATTGAGGGTAAAGCCAAAGATCAAGGTAAAATACATATAGTGCGTGCCAGCTGCCAACACTGAGGCTGAGCAAGTAAGTTAAAAATCCATCTGAACAGAGGGATAAAGAATGGTTTTTTTACTGACCTTAAAGGTCCCTTGGGTTGTCTCTGCATTGTAGCACAGGAAATAAGGTCTGGACTGGGACTACTAATTTCCCATTTGCTTTTAAGCTTCAAGAATATAGCAACAAGTTAGATGCTCAGAACACCAAACCAGCAAGAAACGTGAGCCAACACTAGAGGAAAGACAGGCAAAAGGACTAACTAAAAGCATCCCCCCTTACCTTGTTTTCTTAAAAATCTGTTTATAGAGGTATTTTTTAATGCATTCCCTTCCTCTGACTGATCAGGTATTTCTATCCTTACAGCTCTGTTAACGCCTCAGTAATAGAATTTGGCCAGACAATGTTCAACTGTGCTGCTCCACCTTTTTTAAATTTTTAGCTTCTGCCATGTTGCCCTTTCAAAGGCTGTTCTTCCCACAATATCAGCAGGGTCACTTGGAAGGATCTCTGTCTATCCAGAAGCTCAGCAACACAGGACCCAGTTTTCTGCAGCCAGTTAAGGAGTGTCCTAACAAATCTCACAGGAAGTCAAATGACCAGGCTCTATCTATGGCTCTGCCACTTTTGAAATGGATACCCCAGATCTGATGGGATTGTGAGACCTTTGCTTCCCTGAGACCTACAGAGCTCTGCTCACTCACCACAGCTGAGGACCAGCACCAGATGTGCCTCAGTCTGTGGGGTCTGGCCCAGGGCTGGCCAGGAGCTCCCTTTGGAAGAGCTCCTGCTCTCCACTTATCTCCTGGTTTTCCTCCTTTGTGGTTCACTGCTTGGACACAGCTGCAAAGGGCATTAGTGGGAGTGATCCAGTCGAACTTCACTTTGTTTTTGTGACACTGGAGCTTCCAGTTAAGTTTATTTAGGGTAATAACATGGCCTTTGGTGAAAGCAACTCTCAGTCACTGCCATGACAGTGCTACAGATGCAGTGAAAAGTCAACACTTACACTCAGCGTGTTATGAATTTGAATTTCTGATGCATTCTGGCACAACCACTGTGTACCAGCTAATGCTTTTACACAGACACATCCAGACAGGGGGTAATTTCACACTGCCTTTGTTATTGATGTAGGTGGCCCACCACAATCCATGGGAGAGCCAATGCAAATGATGCAAACTCTGTTGTAATTGCATTTCATGTGGGTCCTGATTTCTGATGCACATTATCCTGCTGTCCACACTTGAATGCAGAGCAGAAAAACTTGCTCCCTGCCCACACAGAATCTGGTTAATTTACTTCAGAGCGTATCTTGGGTGTAAACCAACATATATGCAGTGCAAATAATCCATAGGGACTTGAATCCCTGCATGAGAGGGGGAACTTGGCAAGGCAGTTAAATAAATTTACCTCGTTTTCTTTAGATTCTTCTGCTTAATGTTGTGGCTTAGACAGCAGTTTCACAGGTAGTCCAACAGGAACAATTCAGTCCAAGGACTGATTATAATAAACTTTTTAACCCTGGCTGATTTTTGGGTGAACGCAGATTGCCTTTCTGAGCAGTGAAAAATCCTGCTAAGCTCAGAAAAATCCTGCTAAGCTTAACCTCCTGTTAAGCTTTGACAAAAGCAGCAGTAGCTCTGTGAAGAGACAGCTATAGGTACAGTTTGTATGGCTGTTTGCAACATTCTCCAACCTGGGCAAATTCACTCTGTGTATCTTGCATACTCTTATCCTATACATCAATTAAATTTCTCTCAGCAGCCTAACATGCTCCCAGTTGCACTGAAATATTTTTAGTGAGCCACATTCAGCTCCAATTTAAACTAGAGGTCCCACCTACTTACGCAGGATGAAATCTCCCCCTTTTTGTAGCCTGCCACACAACACATGGCAAAGCCCATGCAAGGTTGCCAGTGAAAACTGAATCTCTCCCCAGCCCATGCTGTGCAGCATTCCCATCCCTGCTGAGTATTTTCAGCAGCATGTCAATCTAACTTCAGGTACTGGAGTGTTTGCTTGTCACATGCTCCTCTGTTTCTTCTACTCTTTAAGATTTAAAAATGAAGCACTTACAAGTTCTTAAATAAATATAAACTCCCATGTTATTACAGGCCATTCTCCATTACAGACAAAACCTTGTGTTCTCTAGAATCAAAGAGTGGTTTGGGTTGGAAGGGACCTTAAAGGTCATCTAGGCCAAATCTCCTGCAATGAGCAGGGGCAACTTCAATTGGAGCAGGTTGAGAAGTAGAAACTGGAACAGAGCCCCATCCAACCTGACTTTGAATGTTTCCAGGGCTGGGAGCATCTCCCAACTCTCTGATAAGCCTGTTCCATTGTTTCACCACCGCTGTAAAAATGTCCCACTCATACCTAGCCTAGTCCTACCCTCTCTCAGTTTAACACCACCTATTCCTGACTCAATCCCAGAATTTCTTCATCTCTGAGGGCTGGAGACCTCAAGGTAGCGTTGTGAGCAGCGGCGCGAGCTCGCGGTGCCAGCACAGCCATGGCCCTGCTGCTCCAGGCTCCTGTCCCAGAAACAGCACATGCAGCAGCTCCTCTTACAGCTCCTCTTACAGCTGCTCTCAGCTAACACAGCCTTTCTGCACAATTTAAGTCCTTGCTCTTGCATGCCCAGAAATTTCCGCAGCGGTGCGAATGCAGAGCGAGAGTGCTTTAATGCTTCCAACCCAAGGAGAGAGGTTGCCTCCCCTCTTAAGGGGAATGGATCCAGGAGTTCTTACAGAGCTGTGCTGCTGAGGGGGTTCAGCAGGAGGGGAGGGCACCCCTTCAAGCTGCCCTTCCCCAGCTGCCTGCCCTGGCAGGGGAGGGCAGAGCTCAGGGTTTCAGCGTTACTTGGTTACTTCCATTGAAAGGAGCTGGGCTTTGCTCAATAGCCATTGAGCACATTCCTCAGATTCTTTTCTTCTGTGCTTTGTAAATCGGGGTTGGAAGTTATTGCTGAAAGCACAGGAAGTTAAAAATCACCTTTTTCAGCCTCCTGTCACCTCAGGGTATTTTTGTGACAAACTGACCCAGGCTTGAAGGATGAAACACCTTTTGTAGCCCCAGTAATGAAACAATTTACAAAATAATGAATTACTGACCTTACCATACTCTCAGCTGGCACTGTTAGGTTGGTAAGTAGCCATGCCCATGAGCAGAAGCACAAGTTGTGCCCCTGGTAATGAGAGTCCAGCTGTCACAGGGGCCAAGGGCTCCTTTGTATCCCGTTGAAAGCAGCATTTTAAAAACCAGCATGGCATATCTTTCCCACTGAAATTAAGCAAAAGTTTTCCATGATTAAGCGCTGCATTTTCAGCGCTCACATCCCTGCTTAGAACAACACTAATTAAAGCTCCCAGGGGAATTTAAAATTGAAATCTGGGCAACCAGGATACAACTTTGTCCTGCAGGGATTCAGTGTGAAAATCCAGATTATTAAGGCGCTTTTGATCCACAAGAAAAACATTTAAAAATATTTACCCTGTATTAAATATCTAACCATAAGCAAATGGGGAATAGTTATAGTGTTTGCTAGAATCCTCTGTTTAGGGACAGAACCACAGTCTGGGGGACAACACACTGACCACTGCTTATGATTCAATCCCTGCTCCAAGTGCAGCACGCTGAGTTCAAGCAGCACCTTGGCAACATCCAAAGCCACAGGAAAAAGCCACCCTGCACTGCTTGCTGACAGGCAGCTCCTGTCTTACAGCTTCAAACTTCCCACTTCCATGGCAGAAGGACAAAAACCTCTGGCAGAGGCAGGAGACCCTGAGTGCTTGCTGAGAAAAGCCAGCTCTCAAAGAGCTGAGCACCAAACTCCGAGTCAGAGGAGGAACTGCAGGGCACGACTGAGGTCCATGAGAAGTCAATGCCAGGTCAGGCCAGGAAGCAGGAATCAGGATTCCTCCTGTCTCTCCTTCAATCAGACATCACCTTCCCAGAGATTTCCAGGCTAAGGTTCACAACGTGTATTTTTTTTTCCTCAATTTTTGCTTCCAACTGAATATTTTTATAGGACTTTTTCCCTTACTTATGTAAATACTGGCTTTAATTATCCCAGAAAATATTTGCTTTTGATTTTCATGTGGATACGTAGGAAACCGAATCTATAAATGAACAAAAACACAGAAAACTTTATTTTCACGTTTATTTAAGGGTTTTCAGTCCAGAATTGGAGAAAAAAGTTATTAATCAGAAAGCTACCATGAATTATGAGCGGGTTGCTAAAGGTCAGCATGCTATAACCAAATTCCAGCCTGTTGAATTACCACTATGCTGCACATCCAAGAAAATCTGTATTCAACATCTGTTTTCGTTACAGGAGATCAGGAGGAACAGGCAGGCAGAGTCAGTCTCATTCTGCACTTACTGCAGGTTTTGAAAGGACAGATCTGTCCCTCTCTAGATGCAAGACAAAATTAAAACCTGACCTTGTTGGACTTGGTCACTACTGTGATGTTTTAGAGTTTCTTTGGAGTCAGACATAACCAAAAAATCAGTATTAATGAGGAAAACAGGAAGGGGAGCTGGAGAACAGCCAGCTCTGCTTCTCATCATTTACACTTGCTGCTGTTCAGACTAATTTTTTATCAAGTCAAAGCAGATTTGTCTTTATGACACAGCTGACGAAAAACTTCCTGAAAAAAAAAATCTGTGGCTGATTGTCAAATTAGGAATCAGTGTGGATCCCAACATCCTGCTGCTTCTGAAGAGGTCAGTACTCTCAAAAACCTCAAACCCAAACACATGCACATCTCAAAGAGCTTAGCAATCACTTAAAATTATGGAAAGCAACTGTTACTGTTACATGTGCTAAAACAATTGTTTCCCAACACTCTCAATTTGTTTTTCCAAGACCAGCACATGAAGTATGGACACATCTGGATGTCTCAAGGTCGCTATGGTTATGGATACAAACTCAACAGGAAAACCATGTTCTGCTCTGCAAAAGGACAGACCTCTCTGGGCACAACCTGGAGCAACCAGACCAGAAGTATTGCACATTTCTCCCACTCCTGCTGTGGCTTCTACCCCCTTCCCATCCTCCCTTACCCCCTTTTTGCTTCCTCCTCCTAACTGACACAAACAAGGTAAAGAGTAAAACAGATGCTTCTGGATCTGGTGAAAATTTTGAAAATGCTCAACCTCTGTCAGTGTTGTCATTATGTAAATATTTGATGCCACATGCGGAGTTTTCTCAGGTAGAAATACCAAGACAAAGAGAAAAAAAAAACAACCAAAAAAACCTAGCCCAAATAAAACCTAAGGGCATGAGTGTGCCAAAAACAACAAAGTGCCCAACATTTTGGGATAGTGCCCTTCCTGTGGCTCACTGTACCTCTGGCAGCTTGTTCATCCTCGACCCAAAGTTGTAGCACCCATGACAGGAACCTGCTCAGAGATCTGTGGGGACTTTGACTCAAATATATTCACTTCCTATTTTAAAGACTGATCAAGTTACCCAGAACAGTAGAGATAAAAACTGCAGAGGAACATTTAAACAGATAATCATGGCCATCCAAGGTGACGCACTGATTTTTTGTGCAAGTTTTCAAGTGATCACATTTCTTGTTTCCTTTATTGTTTCCAAATGAACATCATGTTGCTACAATGCAGACATTTTTAAAATGAGAGTTAAATATGGTGTTAGTGTAAGGAGAAGGATCTTTTTTGCTGCTTGTTTTGTCTTTAAATTATTGATGACCTTTAAAAAAATGTGTATTCCTCAGTTGACCCATATGCAGCATATTTACTTATCCCCTAAATGGCTAAAGACCTGATTATACGTAAGAATGTTTTTGTGGTAAGTTGTTAGCTGTGCAGAACTACTGAAATTTTGAACCCACATTACAGATCCTCAAGTGTTTTCAGGAAAAAATGCTAAGGAAAAATTTAGGTAGCACAGAATAGTGGGTGAACGGGCAGACTGTTAAAAAATTAATCATTAGAGAGATGAGGGTGAAGATAAAAAGTAAAACTCAAGAGAAGAGCAGGGAAGAAGAAAGATTCATTGCATAGTGCTTCAAAGACCAATGATATAAAGGGGCACTCACCCAGCAGGATGGGGCTTGGTTTATTTTTCAGTGACAAGAATTACCCAAAATTAGCAGACCAAAGAATCTACTGCTACTCAGCTGCCCTATTTCATTAAGCAGCTGCTGAATTAGGGATTATTCTACCCAAGGGTGACCATGGTTCCCACATACTACACTGGAAGTAAAGCGGCCTTCTAAGTGGCCTCAAATTTCCTTTTAAATTTGCATTGTTTTGTATGGTTCTTTGATTTGTTTCTCCCTACAATGGAAAAGAGGATTAAACAACCCCCTCCTTCATAAAACTAATGTTTCTAATAAGCTAAATGAAAAAAAAAAGAAAAATATTCATCCAAAACCCAAAAAACCACATCTCCTTTCACTGCTTCTTCCAAGGAAAAAAACAGGAGAGAAATTACCTGGATTTAAACACAATTACCACTGTGTTTAAGCACACTGTCAGACCTGCTGTTTGAAGGAAGGGAGGTGTAATGCCACTGAAAGGACCTTACTTCTTTCATGTAGAGAAGTTAGAATTCATGGCCTTTGAAGAGAAATCCGTCTGGGGACTTTTTATTTTCACACAGATGAAACAACCACAAGGAATAACCTTTTCTTTTATCCCTCAAGAAAGTTTCAAGCTCAGTTAGCAACAGTTATTTCTGTGGCAACAGACAGATATAAACACAGGATTATAATATTCAACAAAGGATCAAGAAAAGGAAGAAATAGGACTTGAAGAAGGAAGTGTCTGGAAGATCTGAAAAAAGAAGGTAGAAAGTTACTAATTTGCTTAAAATGCATAATTCTTCTTGCTGTCAACAGGACTCTGTTACAAAAATTGATTTTAAAAAGGGAAAATGGCAAAGGAGTGTACACTATTTTTTGGTGCAGGCATAATGGAGTCCAATAACTGTGATCACTGACACTTGGGACAGAGCATGAGAGAGTGCCTTGCTTGGAGGGCATTGCAGCTCACAAAATTAACTTTATGCTAGAAAGGATATACTTTTATTCAGTGAACTCTGCAATAGAGACAGACTCTAATACACACACACATGTAAGTTTAGAATTCTCACATAACTTATGCACACTAAATGGAGATGAGCAGGTAACTCTAGTGTTGTCAATCCAAAAGTGATGTTTGAGGAAAAGCACAGACAATACCTCCTAGAGTTTACTCTGCTGTGAGCAAAGTCTCTGCTCCCTTTGCACCACTCCCACTTGTGATCATTGCTGACACAACAGCAGTAAATCCTTGGCTGCTTGTCCCAGCATACAGAATTTCAAAGAGCATCACACAGAGTTCTGTATAAAAAGCAGGTGTTCCTCTCCTGCTCCTCCCTTCCATTTTCATCAGCAGGGTCAGAGAAACCTCTTGGCAGGGGCAGCCAAGGGAGCAGCTGCCCCAAAGGGTGCCCAAGGGTCCCTCTCCATCACAGCCTTGCTGGGGAACACACCAGGGGCTGTTTCAGGAGAGTCTGTGTGGCAGCCTGGGCCAAACACACAGGGCCAGGGCTCAGTTGCTACTCAGGCAAATTAATTTTGTGCAGGTACACCCAAACCAGTTCAAACTGCAGTTACTTCTTTGGGTTGCTCTAACAGCAGACATTTCACAGGAACATCTGTCTCCTTGAGGACCAGCCAAAGGAAGAAATGTTGCTTTGGTGGTTTTTTGGTTGTTTTTTTTTAAATCACCATCCTCTCTTAACCTAGACACATGCTTGTGCATGAGGCAGGGAAAGAAGGAAGGCAAAGCCCAGCCTAGCAATGGGTCTGAGGCACAGTCTGAGTAGCAAAGGGGTCTGGGAAGAGACTGGGAAGCTCCTGGCAAGCAAAACATGAGCCAGGCCTGAAAGAAAACTTTGAGCACTCAGCTAATCCAGGGCATGCCAAGAGAGTGAGGGTCATTCCTCCTGAGACATAAGCAATGAGGTCAGAAAACCTTTTCATTTGTGAGCTAGGAGAGACGTCCAGCCCACTAAAGAACAATGCAAGAATATCTGCTGCAGACAGAGGGGCTGAGCAGCCACTGGACAGTTTGTCAGAGAGCCAATAACAGTGATAGCAATGAAATAATTGAATAATGTTGCCTAGAATCAAAGTGAAAGGAAAAACCATCAAGCATCTTCTGAGGCTTGAAATAATTATTTATTCTCAAAGCCAAGGAGGATTGGAAGAAGCACACGGTGCAGACAGGCCTTAAGGCAGGCAGGTCTCTGCATCCCTCAGCACCTTTGCCAAGAGAGATGCTCTTTGTGCCTCATTATGTACTGGTAATATCCCAGGACTTGGAGCACCTTTTTGCTTTTAAAAAACCCCAGTGGAAGTTCTCGTTTTGCTATCCAGGCACAAAAGTTGCCTTTTGAAAGCCAGGTGCAAAAGCCCTGCAAAATCTCACTCACAAGTCAGTGACAGCAAATAGGACCAGGCAGAAGAGAATGACAGAGCCCAGAGGCATCACTAACTTAGCAATAACAATTCTCTGTGTGCCCAGAGCTACTCTCAACACTTCTAAAACTTTAGAAATGAATCTGTCTCTTTGCCATGAATAATTCACCCAGAGACTGATTTACTGTACGGCTGTCAATGGATCTACAGTGCTCCCATGCTTTGCCTACTAAAACAATTCCAGTTGCTCTGAAGGACATAAGAAAGGATGACTGTTTCCAAATTGCTTTCCAAAGAAGTGGAAGCTGTCATAATATTTAACCTTTCCTCTATTCTCCCATCGACAGGCACCCTTCCCCACCCCACCCCGCCACTGGTTCCCACACCCCAGATATGAAAGCAGATAAGGAGGTCCCCCCCTCGCTGCTTCCTGATGGTGAGTCACAGCTCTGAGTCAGCCTTTGTGTTCCAGGGAACCTGGAAGGCTTTGAAACCCACTGTTGATCTTGGCAAAGCTACCTCTCCTTGCTTTGAGGGTGAAACAATTTACACATATTGGTTTTGGTCTGAAAATAGTTGCAGAGATGCAAACAGCAAGAGTATGGCCAAATGTTTTCTTGCACTTGCACTGCAGGAGCAGAACCCTCCCTGTCCTGGGTCACAGCTGCACTAAAGTGAGCCACAAAATACCATCTTAAAGACTGATGATTCGAGGAGGACGCACTCACAGCCCCTCTTTTGCGCACAGAAGGTTCCACTGCCCATGAATTTGGACACAACCACCTCTAGAGCAGCTGGTCACCTTTCAGAGATGACCAAGAAAGGTGTTGGATCACTGTCTGCTTCCTGTAATCAGGTGAGCTGAAGCCAAGTAGTGCCAATTGCAGTCCTGATGTTAGCTCCTCCCTCCCATGGTTCCTAGGTGCATTCCTTCCAGCAGAGTCAGGCATTTAGCAGCTCATCCTAAGGGGCCTTTACATCAGGAGATGCAGACAGGAGAAGTGTCTTTTAATAAACAAGAGTTTGCCGCAGCTCAGTTGAGGCATGCCAGTAATGAGGGAAGATCTGGCAGAGACACCTCTCAAGAATCCCTGTGTGTCTCTGCCTAGCCCTTCTCTGTCTCCACAGATCAGCACTTTTGTACTTACAGAGAAAAAATCCTCTCGTTCTTGGCAGAGAAAAGCTGCCATATTTTTATTAACGTGTTTGAACATTACATCAGCTGCTCATCTCAAACCTTCATCCACTTCTACATCAGTGCCTACTTCTGTATGTCTTCTACAAAACCTTTAATTAAATTAATTAAACGTTAACATAGATACTTTAATTTCCTTTTGCAATCCTATTTCAGACATCTTTTGATCTCTCATTGTCATTCCAAACTACATTCTTTCCCTTCATGTCTGTTTGGTAAACACCTCTGCTTGGGCCAGATTTATTAGCATTTAAATTATTTTCTCACTCCAGGACTTGTCTGTTCTCCCTTCTTCCCACAGTATGGCAAGTCAGGCCATTTCTAGGTTAAACTCTAAATTCACTGGAAAGTCTTGAAGCATAAATATGACTGTATAAAGAAAACAGGAAAAAAATTACCTGTAAAAAGTACAATTAGTTGATACAGTTCCTTTCAGAGTATAGCTATTGTTAAAGAAATTTTTTCAAGGAAATTAGATATAATACTCTTTAATAGGGGTTTTGCATGATAAGACACAGAAATTTGAAAGATGCCAAGGAACATGAATACAGTTAAAATATCAGTTGTCACAGCAGTTTAAGTTTGCTTCAATGAGTGTTGAGAAAGGGTGATCCTTATGTTCTAAAACATAGGACAGATTTTAACATTAATTTTTAATTTGAGTGTGAAAAGCATTGGCAGTACTCTTCTCCCTACACATCTCCGTGAAATACTTTCTTTAAAAATAATCTACCAAAAAAAATAGCACTACAATGTGCTCTTAACTACTTTTTAAATTCTACATGTGTTTATTTGAAAACTTGGCTACTTTTAAAAAATGGCTGCACACTTTAAAAACCAAAGAGAAATATTTCAGCTAACCAGAGATGTCTTTTCCTCTTCCACAAGTCTGGTTTGCCAAGCTAAGCAAAAAAATTCAAAAAATACAAAAGCAAAATAGTTTGCTCAGGTCTGCACATAAACAACTCCAGCCATTTATCAGGCATCAGATCCTAAATATTCAGGTACATGTTTCTTAGTTCAGACATTCAGATAAAAGAATATTTGCAATACTTTTAAGCCTTATTTTCATTCACTAAAGGACATATTTCACCATGGGGAGAAAAAAAAGGGTGTTAAAATTCCAGCTCTTCTAAGAGACTGCAGAGAAAGTCCTTGGTTTTCACACCAGGTGAATTCAAGGCTACATGAGGGATAAGGGTCAGACCTACTGATGGCAGGCTAAAAGCTTCACATGCTTTTCCTTATCTCTGTATTTAATAAAGAAAGCCTATATGCAATATTCTCCTCATGGAGGGTAGAAATAAAAGCAGTTCACACCTTTACCTGACTAGAAACAGCTCCATTAAACCACTTCACTGCCTTTGCTGACAAATTCACTTAGAACCCAAGCTGATATTTAAGCTGAATTCACTTCCAAAGGCAGGCCACTTATGTTCACATTAATCAAAATTAGCTCCTGATGGGCATTATATAAGCCACATTAAAACACACACATTGTACAACTAGCTTTCCCAGGCAGACAAGTTTTTATCTTGCTGACTTGTTTCTTATCCAGGAGGACAATTTTTTTTAGCTGGAACCTAACCTACATGCCTCCAAGATGCACCTGCTTTCCTCACTGCCAGCGCCGTGTGAGCGCTGTGAGCACTGCACCACCCCTGTACCCTCTCCTGACACCAGCAGGCATCACAAACTGCTCTAGCTGAACCCCTCGAGGGTAAACAAACACAGCAGGATCTGCTATTACAGGTCTGGGGCTGCAATCGCTCTCAAATACGATTGCAGGCAGAAACCCTGATCTTCTGCAGCGCTTTTCCAGTTGATACCTCTAACACGCTTGAAGTAATTCCCTGTATGAGACTGGCACAGGGCAGCAGAGAGCAGATAAGACCCTTTGAGGGTCTCATAGCCATTTGTAGATGAAATAGGGTGTAAAAGCAGCACAGGAGAGACCAGAAGAAATACAACATCACTTCAGCCTCAACAAACAAGCTCTTTTCAGTTTGGCCTGCTGCATCCAATCCTACTTTCCTAATGCTCTATGCAGGTTGCAAAAGTCTTCTCGAGACCCAGCATATCTGATTTCACACAGGCACCTGTAAATGTAGGGCACTGATATTGGGTATCTGTTCTACTTCAGCAGTTTCAACTGACTCCAAAAAGCTTGCTTGGAGCCTAACCTTTCATTATACAAACAAAACAAACACACACTCAGAAGGATACTGGTGCTTCTGTTTATGAAAATGATCCATCGTGGATTAGTACATGGTCTAGCATATCATCATATAAATCCAGATTCCATCTGGAAACAAATGACATGCTGTTAAATTACTGGGCTCTTAAAGTCTAACTACAACAATTCTGATGTTAACTTTCAATACAGAAAGTGGGGAAACAAATGGAAAAAATAATTGGAAGACTAATCAAGTATAGGAAAAGTAACCAAAAATAGTGAATAAAAAATTACAGTGGAAGGGAAAAATGCCAAAACTCGAGGTTGTCACAACAGGGAATTTCCCTAATGATAATGAATGCAAGAATGAGCTAGTAAACAACATCAACAAAAGTCAAGGTGACTTCTTGTGAGTTTGAGATTCTCACACTTCTGCCCAATGAAAAGATTTTGGTCTTCAGTGCCCCTCAGAGACACCTCAGAGGTTTTAGGCTTTTGAGACCAAAACTCCTACTGAGTACTTGCACAAAACTACACCCCAAAATTGAAGGTCTTCTCAGTTACCCCTGAGGAAACCTGCCTCACCCCTATCCCTTCAAATACTGCAGATTTTACCCTACATATATCTAGTGTGAAGTGCTTAGGTGGGAATCGCTTGGAAGAGACAAGAAGAGTTCCCTACGCTGCAGGGGGAGAGGGGAGGTGCTGTTGCAGGAGGTTACCTCATCCCAGAATATCTATGACCCCCTCAGCCTGGCTGCTGGGATCCCTTCAGCCCAGAGGGAAGACAACTCGTGGATAAGTAAAAGAGGTACAAAAATAAACATAAACGTGGCTTTCCCAGCTCTCGCTTCTGCAGGAAAAAATACAAGTGGCATGGAAAGTGCCTTACTTTATACTTCTACATACCCAAAGGGATTTTGCAGATTGTAGCTAGCATTGTCTGAAGGTGAAGGAAATTTCCTGAGAAATTTCACAGGATTGCCATGTGAAAAAGCATCTCTCCCAAGCTGAAAAAGCACCTGTGTTGAGAGAGTTCCCCAGTGCCAATGAGCAACGCTTAATATCATTGCATACTACTGATGTGTCCCTGGCACCCAGAACCTTCCATGTCTTTTGCACCAAAACATCAGAAATCCTCTTTTGTGGCCAGAGTCCATAAGCTCTGGGTGTCATTAGAACATAGCAATTATCACTGACAGGCTCTGGCACAGATTCCTAATTTGCTGTGGGAAGGCAAGTGCTAACAAAAAGCCATTCTTCTGCTGCGATATGCAAGTTTCATATCTTTAAAAAAAAAACAACAAAATTTGAGCAGAAATAAGACCTACACCCATTCGTTCATAACTTTCCCTCCATTATTTGCTGCATACCATTGTTCACAAACAATAGAGATGCTTACAAATATATTTTTATGCAAGCTCTTTGTGATAAAAATAACTCCTTTCACAATTCACATTGAAGGGCAGCAGGATCCTTGCTTCTCTTTCCAAACAAACCTGCATGTATTTGAGCAAGTCTTGCTGCTCTGCTGTCTTCATCCTTCTAAACACTGACATGGAGTGAGATAATGGAGCTGAAGGAATGAGATAATGGAGCTGAAGGAATGAGCTCTCTGCTTTGCATGCACACACAGCTAATCCAAAAAGTAAGTTATTCCATATTGAGGGCAAATTGAATTGATCCAGGCACTCCTTTCCAGCACCATTATTCATGACAAGCAGTACCTATTATTGACCAGTGAACATACAATAATGATGTAATTAGCTTTCACCTAAATAATTAGCTCCTTGTCATTTCCCATCCAAGCTCAGGAAGCGGCGCAGACTCAGGAGGGCAAAGGGTTGCAAGGAACAGGCACAGCTCACTGCTAGAACTGCATTAACCCTCTGCAGGTGCAACTTTGGATGCAGCAAGCAGCCAAATCCAGCCCACAGCAGTGCCCAGAAGAAGACTACATTTCTACATTCATTAACATTTGTGAAGTTACTCATTAAATCCCGAGTCAAGTGGTGTGAACCAGTCTCATGCTCCGTCAGCTCCTGTTTACTGGGATCTTAGCACCACACAGAAAGCAAGCCACAGGTTTTAAATTCAGCAAAGGACCTCCTTCCTCACCTTGCCAATTCCAGCTCTGCACTGGAGAAGGAGCCATCATCCAGATGCAAATACAGCACAACCACAGGACTCTTGTGCAGCTGTCTCTAACAGGCATCCTGCAGGCCAATTCAGTTCCAGGGCCAAAAAATCCTGCTAAGTTTTCCATTAACAATTTAACTAAGTATGCTTCTCAGGGAAATGTTTTATCAGAAAGTTATTCTGCCTTGATAGAGCTTTGGGGGGGAAAAGCCACATCCTTAATTGGTACAGCCATATCAATCACATCTCAGCATATTCAGTCCAGATACTATTACACTGGCAACATAGAACCTGTTTTGATCAGAGAACAGATTAAAATAGTTCTGAGAAAATCATTTCTTGGGACTGACTCAAGAGAAGCTTCAGTAACATCCAGTGAATAAAAATCATCCTAGACCATAGCACACCTTGTATTTATGGGCATTGTGTTATGAGGCTGAGAGAGCCAGAAACCAACAGGTTTGGCACAAAAGAAACTTCATGGCTTAACCACAGAGGAGAGAGTAGGGAAGGGTCTTTGCAGCTCCTTATTCAGCAGTGAGAGCATTCACACAGGAAATCCAGAGTCCAAAAAAATTCTTTCAGATTCAGAAAGGGCACTTTGTCCCTCTCACCAGGGAGAACACACTGCAGAAAGGTACTGAAAGCACATTCCCTCAGTCTGCATGTGTTCCCTCACAGATGCTTTCATCCATCAGCCAGGGACCCAGGTTCCTGGGCAGGTTGCAAACAAAGGTGGTTTCTAATCCCACATGAATCAGATCATCACATCCTTGCCAATTCTTTTCATTTTTTGAAACAGCAACAAAAGAAAGTCCTCCCAGACCCTTTTTTAAATCCCTGTTTCCCCACCTATAATCACTCAGAAGAGTACACTAGTGACAGCTCTTTGGCAACTCAAAAGATGAAATTATGGTTGAATTGAAGAATTAGAGTTTCTAACTTCCCCCTTTTCTACTAGAGCCAAGGTCCTCATTGTTTTAATTTAGAGGAGAGATTAGTACCAAGTGTGTTTTGCCTCTTATCTTTACTAAACAAAAAAGTTATATAATGTTTGAGGAAATGAGTTCAAGTGAATACAACCATCTTTTTCACAGTACTAAATGCTTAAAAAAGAATCTGGTTTGTCCATTCTGGCAGCTTATGTTTATTAGAGACAGATAACGCTCAGGCAGTAAAAAAGGAAAAAAAAAAATCCCTGAGCTGTAGTACAAAAAGACCAGTTAAAGGTTAAAAGTAATTTTCTTGTCTAAAATTCCTGTAGTCTTGCAAAACTGCAAAAGCAAGTGTCACTTAGGCTAGTAGCAATTTTTGGGATAGTGCTGGTCTACTGGCATATCTGAGATGTTCACAAATACATGTTTTAGAAACAGAGTTATTATTTCACAGACATATTAAGGACAATGTTAAGAACACAAGTAACCTACAAAGAATACTGATATACATGACACAAATAGGTCCTGCCATAGGGAAGATCTCAGGGTGTTTCAGGATGCATGACTAAGAGGCAAGATAGAAGAAAAGGCAGCTAAAGGGAGCACAGTGAGGGCATTCCATACCATTGTTTTAAAATTAAAGTTTATCAGTTTTCCATGAATCACCAACTGCACTTTAAATATCAGTGCCTGTATTCTTCAAGAGACCATAAATACACCCAGTTTTATTTGCTTGTTCCAGAGAAAGCTGTGAAAAGTGTGACTTCTGTTCCTAATGTAAGCAGTGATGGAGAGTTGTCACAGGACAAAGAACAGGTTTTGCTTTTTTGAGATGTGAATAACAAAATAGTGCTGTACACTGTCACATCCCTTTCAGATGGACAGGAGCCTTATCAATCTGTTTGATAACAACACTCCTGATGGTTTTTTGACTAGACTTTTTTCCCCCTAATGACTCTAGTTCTAAAAAACACCACTGGTTACATTGGTTTGTGCTGTTTAAAACCGTGGAATTTTAAATCTGCATGAATCCATTTCAGCTGGTGGAGCTTTAAAAAACCCTTTTGCTGGCACAAATCTCAGCTGCTTTGTGCTTAGAGCTGCACTCAGGTGTTTCCTCCAAGTGAGCAGAGGAGGAGTCGAGCAGCTTGTGCACAGTTACACAGCAGTGAGCAATCCTTTCCTACACAGGGTGAAGGAGTGGAAAGAGTCAAACTACTGAGCATAAACACACAGAGGAGGTGCTAAACAGCAGACTTCTGTCTTGAACACCGGGACCACTCACTTCCTTCCAGGCTTCAAAGAAAACACAAAAAAGCTCAGTCTTCACTAAGATGCTTTTCCCTTGCACTATGATGAACCCAAAGTCCACACATCAACCATCTTATTCAAAGTTATCCAAGGATTTGAACTAATGCTCCTCTACCAAACTTTTAAGCAGAAAGAGTTCTGTGCACAAAAGAGCAAAGTTAGGGAACCTGTGCATCCCAGTCCTAACAACAGGAAAACTTAGGAGGAGGGGAAATGGGGCTGCATTTCTGGTGTTATCTGAGGTCTACTGGTAGATTTGTCTATTTTCTAAGCACTGTGAAGTGACCCTTAATACGTTTCCCATAGTCAACCTGACACATCATAGAGCAAATCAATAACACCACTGCACTGCAATTGTTTGATGCAGATCAGATCTTCAAAAACCTGGAGGATACTTTGAACAGTGATGAAAGAATGCTGTGCCAGCCTATGCTCCATGTGCTGTGTAGGGGACAGGCACTGGAATCTAGGTGGAAATGAATAAGGAATTAGAAGAAAACCCTACTGAATTGTAAATGTGCCTCTTCCATGGATCAATACAATTTCTAAGGAATCAAAGGTTTTGAAGAAAAAGCAACATACTGTGTGCATACCCCTGAAAAGAGTGAGGTGGTAGTTGTAAAATGCACATAGCTAAAAGGCTTAAAGGAAAAAAAAACCTTCAAAGGAAATATGTGTGCATTTCCTTTTATATTACTATTGTTAATAGTAATATTATTAATCCTATTTAGATTAGGGGAAAATAGGTTGTTAAATAGTTTATGGTTGTGCTCTGTACCAAACTCTATCTGTTTAGAGTTATATCATGTCTAAAGTTTTTTGAAGGGTGGTTGTATTTGTAATAAGAGTGGTAACTGGACAGTATAACTGCTTTTCATGGAAACCTGTGTGGGTTAAGGTGGGCTTCCTGAGCAGAGACCAAATGCCAATCCCTATTCCAAGAGACAAAGCACATGGATACCTTTCCTTCCTGCTGTGGCTGTTGCAAAGTTGTGAGGTTTCTGCATTAGTCAGCACAAGTAGAACTTGTTTTTCTCATTAATTGCACCAGCAGGGTATATAATAAACAGCTGCCTCAGAGGAAATAGGAATGAGGAGGGATAATACAAAAGGAGAGTCCAGTGTACTGAATACAGTGGTTCTATTCCACCACGTTCATTCTCTTGCTGGCATTTGTGAGCAGAAATAAAATCTCAATATGCATACAGTCACTGACAGACTAGTGGGCTCCAGTATTCCCAAGGCATATTATTTAGCCCACATATGAATACTGAATGTGTGTTCTTGTCCCAAAACTTTGCAGTCTCAGTGTGAAATCTGAGGCTGTTGTTTAAAGCACAGCCTTTGAGGAGGAGTGTCTAAGCTTAAGACAAGGACACAGATTCTGCCCAAAGAGGTGTTTGAGTAAGGGTGTGCAGTCATGGCCCCTAAAGGGAAACACCCAAATCCAGGCACAAGGTAAAGGGAAATATCTTCTTTCAGGGTTACCTGATTTAATAGGAATATAGTTTTTCCATTTCAGAAAAGAGAACATTAGAGATTAAATGCCCTCCTACCTTTGTTATTTGAAATGCCCTCCTACTTTTGTTGTTTGTTTTCTTCAGCTGTCCCACTATAAGAACTGCAGGAAATGACAGGTTCTGCTTCATATGCATGTACACTTTTATGAACAGTGATATAAAATCCAGGCCACTCACCCTACATGCAAGGAAATTTTCCTTTCTTTGAAATGAAAACTTTTAAAATACATCTTAATGGGAAAAGAAAACCCCACAACTTTCTCCTGGGAACCACAGAGTCTGCTTACATATGGAAGTCAAACACTAAATGAGTTTTGTTGACGGAATTACAGTGAAAGCTTCAAAGAGAGGTCTCCAAATTAATTCAAGTGCATTAGACATCCAAATTCTAATGCAAGCCAACTGTGCTTTAGCTGTTTCAAATAACACAGCATAAGTACACAACTCAAGACCTAAAGTGCAAGCTTTGTACCTGTAAAGAAAGGGGATTTACTTGGGAAACCAAATTATGAAGCTGTTCGCTACCTTACCATTTCTTTCCAAAATATTGGACAGGTTTAACTTTCTTTCTTGGTAAGGTTGTGGACAGTACAAAGGCAGAAAACCATCAGGGCTGAGAGCAACATTCTGCAGCATCACCTAAGAAAGGAACAGTGCTTTAACAGGGCCCAGGCAGGAGGTGTGGGGCTCACAGATGAGGCTGAGCAAGGTTAAGGTGGAGCAAGGCCTCTGACAGACACACACAGTTTGTGGTTGTAAAATTGTATTTCCAGGCTCAATCTGTCCAGTTTTTCAAGGTGTTTTCCTTGCTAATGTAGATGAGGATGCTGCTTTGCTTACCATGGCAATGAGAGTCACTGAGAGGGAAATTTTCAAATAGGCCAGTATGTTTTAGAAGCGCGAGTCTTGATACTTGTCAGTGAAAGTTATATTCTTTACTATATCACTCGTGTACTTCCAGAAATCTCATCCAGACTGGAAAAGATTTCTGGAAAGGGGGGTGAGAGGAAGGAGCCTTAAGGCTATTTCTTTTCCCAGTGAAATCCCTCTGTCCTCTTTTGAGAACTCCCAGATCCTACGCCAGTTAAACGAACCAAGCTGAGTGCGTGTGAACAGGCCATACGTACATCAGTGTGGCCATAGCAGCCAGAAAGAATGACAGTGAAATGGCAGAAGAATTGGGAGGGAGTAATTTAAAGCAGGGAGGAAGAGGCCTTTTCCCATGGGAAGTGACTGTGCACTACAGAACAGCCCTGTGCTCCTCTGGCTGTTGGTTTTGTCCTGCAGCTGGGCCATCATGGCTTTGCTGGGTATGGGCTCATGGGACCAGGAGAGTCCTTGGGCTGTCTCACATCATATGTGCCATTCCTGGCCATAATGTCCTTTGCACTGCTAAAATAAGATATGCTGTCTCTTTTTAAAACTGTCCCTCTCTTGCTGTGTTATTAAAATTATATCAGTGTCCCTTCGGTCTGCGGGTCAGTGGTTAAACCTGCTGTCAATTACCAATCAAAGTGTGAAAGAAATGAAGAACAAATGGTCTAACTTCATCAGTGTTGTTTTTCTCTTCTTCCCCCAGATAATAATACCTTAAAATAGAATGCCTTATTAACCACAGACCTGAAGGTTAATAAGTACATCAACAAAACAAATGCAGTAAATTAAAACAATGCATTAACATTCATTAGTATTTCACTGTTGATTCCCAAACATGCTGCTATTGCTATTGTGCTATTATCAGGCAATAATTGTTATGTCAAAAGATAGGACCCATATGGTTCAACGAGATCCTCTGGGAGCTTCTGCAGTATGAAAGTCAATCAAAAATATGATTCTATAAGGAAAGATGCGGACACGGGAGAGTTGCTGTCAGTATCTGCTACCCGTGTGAGAGGCTCAAGTGACTGTTTTTAAATAAAAGTTTTTAAATCTAGGGGAAAAGGAAGTGAGAGTTAGAAAGCTAGCAGTTACATCAATAGGTTTGTTCAGACTATCTAAAACTCAAATGACAGTCTTTGCCAGACTGAATCCTGTTACCCCGTCAATAGAAAACCTCAGAAAAATTCCAAATTTGTATATATTTTCCTACACATAATAACAGATCCAGATGAGCCAAACCAGGCTGCTTTGAACAGCATTTATCCTCTGAAAATACCCACAATTTTTTGGTGAGGCCTGAATAAATAGGAAGTGGTGAACGTAGTGCACTGAAGATCCCAGCTGAAGTTGTCTGCCATCCAACATTAAATCCTGTCTTACTACTCAGGTCCTCATGGTAAACAATGAATCTACATAATTAATTTCTAACATATCATAATGTGGGAGATGGACAAATATCTATGCTGCCTCTTCTGCTTCAGCTGCTCTTGTCCCCTGGTATCTCCTGCTGGAAGGAGTCAGGACCAGCCAAAGGTGCTGTGCCTTGGCTTTCAGTGCCCTCTGATGTTCACCTGGGACCAGCCTGCTCCAAAAGTACTTTTGGGGCTTGTTTCCTGCGCATTGCTGTGGCACCTGCCTGCAGCAATCCCATCCTCACTGTGACTATTTGCCTCTATGCAGCCTCACCATTGTCCTCTTTCCCTGCAGCTTTGCCTCCTCACCTTTCCTTCTACAGCTTTTGCCTGTACCCAGAAGCAGAGCCAGGTGGTGGCTGCCTTGCTCTCTCTTCCCTCCAGCCTCCAGCTGAGTGCAGCTTCCAGCAGCCTCCATTGTTACCTCTGGCTGACTTGTGCTCCCTCTGAGGGCTTCTTCACACCACTGCTGGTGATTCATAGGGTTTGGGGGGGCCCTACAAATGAACAGAAGCCATAACTGTAGCGCCTTGGAACAGCCCTCGGATTACATCACCGTGTTTGCACTTTTATGCCTCCTTCACAAGTTCATTAAAAATTTCTGTGTGCTCCTGGGGTCGCTGTCTTAATAGCACGAGCTGTTGTGCCCGGCTCTATCTCGCTGTTCTATCTGGCAGTTTGTATTTGCCAGGCACACACGGGCTGGGGAGGGTTGCGTAAGCTGGTTTCTGTGGCAGGTTTCTATTCACCATCTGCTTGATTGAAAAAATATCTTTTTCAGTTAGCACACTGGCTCTTTGCATCTTTTGTTTCCTTCCAGATGCAATCTCAGAAACACAGGAGGGGCTGTGAGGCTTTGGAGGGGAGGAAAAGCCTTTTGAAACAGCTTTTTTACCCAGCTAAAAAACACATTGTCCCTGCTTGGACACTGCAGGAAACTTAACGTCCTGAAAAGCCACTTTCCCTGTACCCAGCTACTTTCCATGGCACTGCTTTATCATAAAGGAGATAAAACTTCAAGCCTCTTTCTATATATACCTTCATCTTGTTTCCGGGCTGTTTTCCTAAGGAAACCAGGATCTGTGCTCACCATCACTTTTTTCCCCTCCTTCCTGAGCTGTTCTTGAGCCTCTGATTTATGACTCTGGTCATAGGTCATGACTGGTCATGATTTAGGACTCTGATTATGTTCAGTTTAGAAGACATAAAATTAAATTCTCCTTTCACAGGAAAGAGGGGAGGCTTATTATTGACTTCAACAAGAGATGTGGAGTAAGAGTCCAGCCCTTGCTAGAAACTCAGGAGGCCACTCTGGAGAGGGATGGTCTGAATACTCTGTTCATGAAAAATTGTTTTAAATGGAACTTGCAGCTCAGCAGACACAAAGACAAGTAAATCCATGGGAAACTGCTCATGGGACTGCCCTTTTCCAGCAAGTCTCTCTGGCTAGGAATATCAAGCAGAGCAGAGACTGGACAAGCAGAACCTCCCTAGAAGGCCCAGGATGGGCCCAAGTGATGTGTGGTGAGATGTGTATTTCTGAATGACACAAACCCAGAGTCCTCAGGGAGAAAAGCTTTCTGTTTTGCCCAGCAGCTTGAGGAAAAGCAGGCTGTAAAATCACAGGTGAGCAGCCAGAGGAGCTGAGGTCAGGCATGCATCATGTAAACCCCCAAAGCAGTCCCAGAACTGGGATTCATCTGACACCACGGACGTTGCCACACAAAGGGGAGTGATGCCTGGAAGAGCTGGAACAGAGGTTAGATGGGGTTAAGGAGAATAAAGGATATTTATTGAGGTCTTCAAAGGCCACACCTGGACAGCACCAGTGTTACAAAACAGAGCCTTATCTGGATGGCTCCAAATGGAGGCAAAGGGAGAGGGGGCCCAGTCCCAAGGTCACACTCTTTTTATAAGTTTGGATCCATTTGCATACAGGAGTCTCACTTTTCCACCCTCTTTCTTCCACATTGTTTATACTTTTGAGCCAGAAGTTTGGAAAAAATGTCCATGAGTCCTCAATTGGAGTAGGATTGTTGTGTCTCCATTACCTTGTGAAAAGATCTTAGTAACCCTGAACAATAAGCCACGCACCAATGCAGAACAGAAAACCCAAAAGCCCAAGGCACCAGGAGCAGCAGAAGTGAGGGCTGCAGAATGATTCTGGTGAGAGTTTCTGAGCCTCCCAACAGCCAGGCTGCACGAAACAGGGCGTGCACAGGGCTGGGTGTTCCCCTCACACCACCTCTTCCTTCCATTCAGTGTGGGGAAGGCATTGCCATGCACTGGTGCCTGGCAGCCTGCTGCTGGCACAAGGGACTTAGCTCTGGCAGCCCAGCTCCTGAGGGATGAAGCTAAACTGCCATATCACCTAACTCAGGAAGTCAGGTTTTAGGTTATAAGTACACAGATAAGACAAAAGAAGGTTTTTGTAAAAAGGTGAAATGGGAAAAATAATGATGCCGCAATTAATGGAGTAATCCTCTATAGAGATTCCCATCTGCCTTGGCACAGTCTGGGAGGCAAACATTGTAATCTGAGTACATACTTTAATCAACTGCTTTACTTCCAGCTCTGGTTAGGAGCATTGTATTCTCTATGAAGCAATAGGAGTGAAGTCTTGAGGACCAGGACATTTTAACGCCACATATCTCCTATTGATGTGTAGTAGTTTATTAAAATCAGTTCGGTCATTGATATGTGCTGAGGTTGTTGACCATGGTATGAATCATACGGCTAGGCCAGAAATTACTTTTAAGGAAAAAATAATGAACAGCAAGACGAAAAACAGACCTTATGTCCCACAGGTATTCCTTTTGCAGGAGTAAGAGGCTAGACCTGCAATCACAGTGAGTCGCAGTCAGTCAGCAGTTGCCAGAGTTGCTCCTGCGACTGAGGGTATCTCTTACACATCCATCCAGGCACAGGACCTCCTGCAGCATTTTCTTACATCTGTCATGGAAAGCTTGGAATAAAGTGGAGTCTTAAATTCGGTGCTTTGGCAGGGACATCACAACCTAGAGAAATGGTTTTGGGCCACAGTACCCAGGAAGGTCTAGAAAGGAGGATTTGGATATAGCTGGTCTTTCTGGGAGGACCATGCCATTGTCTCCATCATCTGCCAGCCAGCAAAACTTCCTCAGAGACTGCTCATTTTGGCTCAGAAGTATCCAATTCCCACTGTCTCCTATACACTGTCTATATATTAGAACATCTCCTCATGGAAGAAAATTTAGTTCTTCACTGTCAGTTTCTGCTTTGTGAGTTTTCTGGGTGCTAACACTCAATATTCTTTTAATTCTGCAGAAAGACTTGCACCAAAATAATAATAAAATTATTTGTTTATAGAATTTTACCGTGAGGTTCATGCTGAGGTCCTTCTCAGACTCTTTTTTGTTCACCTCTATTTAAATCCGAGTGCATCTATTTTATATTCAGTAACAACCAAGTGGCAGTTTAAGGCAAGTTTTTCTTTGCTCATGGTGAATCACATCTTTTGATATAAAGGTCTCATCTAAAATGGCTTGAATCATTTTGGTTTTGCAAATCTTTGTTTTCTTATAAAGATATATGTTTAATATGGTTTCCACCTTCTTGGATCTTAAAGCATGCAATTTTTCCCAAAGATTGCTTTCTCCCCCAGTATTTTTAATGATTAATTCAGTGATATGAGTAGCAGTGTGTACAGAACAAGAGAAACTCAAAATCTGCCTGCACTCAAGCCCAGGTGGAGGTGTGCAAGCTGTCTCCAGAGCATCCCCAACCAAGACAGAGAGTAACAGCACCAGAAAAATGCAGAAGAACCTCGGCCATCGCAGGGCTCTTGTTGAGCAAGATCCTGGCAGCATCCTCTTTTATTGTCTGCTGAGTTGCTTGATTTGGGATAAGATAGGTATGCACAGGGTACATGGTGTACAAATAACCATTGCTTGCTTTCCTTTGTGATGTTTGTGGCTTTGTTTTCCTTTGCCAGGCCCAGCTTGAATCCAGCTCTGTGAGAGAAAAACCACTCTGAGAAAAGGGAGTGTCTAAGTCAAATCCAATGGGAAGACTAAATAAGACAGTCCTGAAAATAAGGAAGAAATATGTATCTGTGCCTAATAGGTATCTATCGCTCTGTGAATAAAAGTAGAAAGCAAATGTAAAAAAAACAAAAAACAAAAAAGCCAAAACCAAACAAACAAAAAACCCAAAACCAAACACTTCTTCCTGCGAAAAGTATTGGAATTAATCCTGGAAATGTATTCTTAGAGAACAGTGGTCAAATCCTCCTAGAGATTCCCCATGACATGGCAAAGGAGTTTCAGCAGGAATAACAGGATATACAAGTGCATCTGTAAATCAATGGCCTACAAGTTACTAGGTACATTGTGGACTGAAATAAGAGCTCAGGTAATGTTTGATGTTGGTTTTAAAGCAGATTTAAAATAAAATGGAGCACAGTTTTGAAGAAGAGTTCAGCAAAACCCTTTCAATATGTCAGACAGACTACATTTTACTGTCTCAGTTCCCAGAAGAGTCAGGGTTTCTCTATAATTTCCAGGGGAAAAATCACATGTAATATAATCCTTTGGTAAAAAGAACAGACCTCATAGTGCAAAGGAAAACAAACTTTATTCCCCAGGGGAAGATTAGAAAAATTTTTTTCTCTTGGAAAATATGTCCAATCTTCAAATATTAAGAAAAGAGAATAACAGCTACAATAAAAATAAACAAGAAAACAAATGAAGGTACAAATCTTTTTCTTCTAGCTAAAAAAATAGTAAAATTCTGTTCAAACATTGGAGGGAACTTCCAGCCTTTTTTCTTCTCCCTTTTTTTTTTGGTTGTTGTTGTTTGTTTGTTTGTTGGTTTGTTTGTTTTCCATTTTGAGAGCTTGAGTGTATGGTATGTGGTGGTATATGTTCCAATTTCTCCCATTCAGGCCCATAACTCCTTCTTTCTGCCCCAAATCCAAAGTCCACACATGTAATGATGCTTTGTGAAGCAGCAGATTGTGACAAGCAGCTCACTTTTACCTATCAAAATCAATAACATATAAAGCTCACATATTAAAAAGCATTAAAATAGATCCAAAATGGATCCTACAATAGGTTTTGAGGCTTTCACCACACATAACCACCAAGTAAGAATGTATTGTCCTGCCTAAGAAGACAATTTTTCCACTTCAGCTTAGTGCCTCCTCTGTTTCAGCAGGAGCACTTCATTGTGCTCCTGAACTTTATTTCTTCCATGCATGTGTGTTCACTGCAATTTGTCAGCTACAGCGTTGATTTTTGGAGCCTGAATCCTAAGCACTTCCCAGGAAGCCCATAATAGCTGTCAGGCTCTAGGTCATGCTTATCATTTGTGAACCACCATTTCTTTGGGTCTTTAATACTGATTAACCAACCCAATAATAAATTAGATTGAGGGGAAAATCTTCAGGGAGGGAAGAACAGATTCCATTTAATTACAACAACATATCATGATTATTTCTTGTATTAATACTAAGATTCTGCTCTTAAACAAATAATCTTTGTCCTAATAATTAAGGTCATTTTTCCCTACGGGTTATTTCCTGCCTGAAACAGAGTCTGGAGCTGTGCAAAAGTGGTGGGCTGAGCCTGTGGGAGTGGGAGAAGAGAGACAGCTTTTCATCACAGCCATGCAGGAATGCACCTCCTTCCCAAGAGAAAAACCTTGCTGGGATCATGCCAGGATCACCTGCAGCATCTTCCTTAATGCCATGGACACCTGTGAGGAGTCTAGGTGGGGAAAGGCATGCCAAGCTTCTGGGATGTCAGCAGGAAAACCTGGAGAGTCTCAAAGCAAAGCAATGGAGCAGGACACGAGTGCAGCTCCTACTGCCTCCTGCAGTTCCTCTGGCACCTGTGGACTTATAGATGAACCCCACAGAAATGCTGGAACTAGCCAAAATCTCAGTTGCACTGGCACATATCAGTGTGTCTGGCCTCTCAGATGGAAACACCCAAATGCCACGTGCCTCGCCTCCGTCTTTACTTAGGCAGGGATCCCGCGTGGGAGACGTGCATGTCGAACACAGCAAGGCATTTGAGCTATTCCCATAAAGCCTCCACTGGTATTCCATAGAAAGCTGGGCAGACCTCCAGCTATCCTCGCTCCTTCACGAAGAGGAGGGACTCCATGATCTCCCGAGGTTCTTTTTGGAACTTCCCCTCTGTGCTGATGCTTATGATTTGATTACTGATATTTATAATTACTGGAGCTTGCCTGTATTTGCACTTCTTCACTTGAATGTTGCTTATGCATTTTGAAAGGAAACTGCATCATAAAGGCTGTTCTGTTGTTGTTGTTGTTGTTGTTGTTGTTCCAGTTGTTATTATTAACTTAAGGACTGCTGAGAAATGGGTTGTAACCCCTCAGGAATGTGAATAAAGTTTTTTCTCTGGGACCTCGATGATGGCCCAAGCATATCAGCAAATGGAGGAGAGCAGTAAACCAGTCACGGCTGAGAAACAGCGGCAGAAAAAAATATGAACCTATTAACTGCAGCACCACCAAGCGTCAGCATTGAAAACACCACATAGTGGGAAAAACCCAATTTCTACAGAAATTGCGCGGACAAATATTTTAAAAACCAGTTTGTTGGCATCTAAATGAAAACAGCTTAATTTTGAAAATTTTTGAAAATCAATTTTGAAAATAGTCAGTGTCAAAGGAACCTGTAAGACTTCTTCCAAGTACCCAGATCTGTTCTGTTCTGCCAAGGTAATATTAAAATTTTCAGAAAATGAAATATATTTCCAATTAACAAAGGAATAATTTAAAGGGAAATTTATGTTTAAAACTTCTCAGCAATTTAAATGGGTTCATGTTTGCTACACACACACAAGCACACCCACAAGCCCTCAGCTGCTGCAATATGTGCAGGAGTCGCTGCTTTCAGCACGGGTGGCGATCTCATGTTACAGGGACAGACACAGCCCATGGCAACTGCTGATGGAGACTATTCCAGAGAAAATCTTCCTCTTTTCTGAGAGTGTTATGTTATTATATGTGCATCAGAGATAGCAGCTTGTAGGTGTAGCTCCTTTCTTGTACGAGAGAACTCGAATTCACCTGCTTTTCACGTCCTCCGGCCGCACGCTGACAGGCTGTCAGGATGGTCCCTCATGGCTCTGGGTCACAGGAGATGGAGCATGGCCAGTGGCTCCAACAGAGAGGTACCTGCCTGTGCCTTGTCAGCTGTCAGGGACTGAGTATCTGTGACACCTCTGCTTTTAGTTTTCAGGGTGTATTAAGCAAAAAATATGACTGATGCCTTTTTTTTGCTTCCAAGAGTTGTTAGATTCACAGTCCCTTACTGCTAGCATTTATCTAAGGTGCCTTTACAGACCTCCCAGGCAAACCAAAGAAATATTCTTCTACTCCTTCTATTCAGCTTTTCTGATCCAAAATGAAAATCTTCAACAGGAGTGAAGAGACGTGGCACTTCCAGCTAAAATAAAGAAACTCTCACTATCCATCTATTCCCATGGCACATTTTGACAGTAAAGCACTGCCTATTTTTTTGTGATTTTCATTTCCTTATTTGTCTTGCCTGGCTGCAGCTTCACACTCCTGTCCATGCCAGTGCCAGTACTGTACACTCCCCAGCTGAGCATCTCTTACTTGGCAGAGTGGGAGAAGGCAGAGCATGGTGTTACCATGGCTTCCTAGCCAATGCTGGGCTGGGGACTGCTCTGGCTGCCACAGGAGGACATCTCTGTCCTTCTGATTAATTATGTCACCTTCTGGAATGGGACATAGTCTCCCAAGTCTCTTGAGCAAGTCTGAAAACATTATCGTAGATCGTAGCTGCGGAGAGGAGAGCATTGAGGTCAAACTCCCATTTCAAAATGCTGTGGCCGAGCAAGATGAGATGGAAACCACTGTACTCAGCACTTTTCTTGGGGTGTCCACCCCATGGATGTCCACAGGAGCCTGGAAATCACCAGCACCTGCTGATCTTTGTGCACGTGTCCTTTCTGGATGTGGATTTTTCTGGATGTCCTGTTTTTCAGAGACAGGTTCAGGCACATATGTGTCAGCAGCTTCCTGGCTGTGTGAGGCAAGGGGAAGAGTTCTCTCTCCTTCAGCTCCTGATATTCCTTATCACAAATGCCCTGATTTGCTTCGAACACAACCACGCACACTCTCCCTCCTCCAACAAATGCCAGTTTTCCCGGTGATTTGCACAAATACAAACACCTGTAATCACATCAGCTGTCCTGCCGAGAGCCCGCAGCGAGAGGCGAGCAGCCCAACGCCTGACAGCTACTGCGAGCATCATGGTGACCAAGCACCACCTGCTGCCCAAAAATTTAAGCTCTTTAAATCCGGAATTGCAGATTCCCAGCTAACTGCAACAGGCGCCATCTAATAACCCGCTGAAAGCCTGAGGCAGCCAGCAAATCTCAATTTGCCTCTGCAGAATTCCAAACCTTAGCACCAGCCCTTACCAAACCCCTGAAACTCACGGCTACTTTGAAGTATATCACATCTGTCAGGACTAGCCCTGAAATGCATAGTACTGCTCTCTGCTCTGTAACTGGAGTCCTTAAATGGATAAGATGAATTGTTGCTAAAGCAACTCCAAAATTAAAAACATCACATTAACTTCTCCTAACTTCATCTTGGTATTTGTTTGTATGGCTACCCAAAACCATATCTTGACCCTAACTTCCAGGAGAGCTATCCAAAACTTCAGGTGAAGCATTCATTTTGTACCAGCTCTTTCTCCTCTCTGAAGAGAATTTGCAAGGATATATAAACTTGATCCTCCAGTCCTAGTTGTCTCATACTACCCTAAAGCCTTCACAAAAGCAGAGCAACACTACTCCCACCCAAAGAGATCTATCTGTGAACCCTATTGTCCTAACTTCTTGTGCTGTGCTTCCTCCTGGGTTTCTAGAAAGCTCAAGATCACCTACAATTCCTGCAAAATGGAAATAAAACATTCAAATCCAGCCTTGAACTTGCCTCAGAATATCCTACATTTGGAGAGAGAAAGGTGCTTGTATTTCAGGTCCTTTTCATTCTATCTGTAACTGTAAGCCCGTGAGAGGGAACACAAAACTTAGGTGGAAATTAAGAATAAAGGTATTCAGTTATATACCCATGTGACTGTTTGTGGGGGACATCTCAAGTCACCACAGGAAACTGCTGCTGAGATCTGATTTTCCAGAACTCGTCCTGAACTGCTCTGTTGCTCAGGTAGTTTGAATGAAACCACTACATGCTTCCAGACCTACTTTCCCCTTACATCAGTAAGCCTTACCTTACATATAACCGGTAGGATGTCTCCAAAATACATTTTCCAAAACCTAAGCCGAGTGTTAACTGTCAGCCTACAGGTGCCCAAACATCTATGGCTGCTCCGAGTTTGACAAGACATTCACACTGGGCTATATCAATCCCATGGCTTTGCAAATCCAGCAGAAATCCTGCTGCTGCAACACTTGTTTTACAAGATCCTAAACTGAATCTTAACCTCAAACCCTCCTTTTGTTTTATGAAACCTCAAATTTTACGAATGAAGTGGTTCTCAGAGCCAGTTCCCTGCTTAACTCTAAGAGAATTGCTGAACATGAGAAAAAACAAAACAACCCTGCCCAAAACTTGAGTTTTCCAATTCTCTGTGCTCAGATTTCCAAATTAAAACCGTCCTAAACCCAGTTATTCGGATTTTCTGTAACGTTGTCCAGCCGCGAGGCAGTGAGCTGGCTGTCAGGGAAGGGCTGAGAGACCCGAGGGCGGAGGGGGGCGGCCGGAGGAGCCCCCAGGGCCAGCGGGTCCCCCCTGCCCGGGTGGGGGAGCTACGGGCCCGTCCCTGTCCCGGCTCCTCGCCCGTCCCTGCCCCGGCTCCTTTCGCATCCCTGCCCGGCTTCTCTCTCATCTCTGCCCCTGCTCCTCTCTCGTCCCTGTCCTGGCACCTCGCCCGTCTCTGCCTCGGTTCCTCTCCCGTCCCTGCCCGGCTTCTCTCCCGTCCCTGTCCTGGCTCCTCGCCCATCCCTGTCCCGGCTTCTCTCCCGTCCCTGCCCCGGCTTCTCTCCCGTCCGTGTCCCGGCTTCTCTCCCGTCCCTGTCCTGGCTCCTCGCCCATCCCTGTCCCGGCTTCTCTCCCGTCCCTGTCCTGGCTCCTCGCCCATCCCTGTCCCGGCTTCTCTCCCGTCCCTGTCCTTCGCCCATCCCTGCCCCGGCTCCTCTCCGGTTCCTGTCCCGGCTCCGCACCCACGGCTCCGCGTCGCTCCCGGGAGGCGGCTGCACCAACCAGGAGCCCCAGTTTAAGCACACTGCAATTGTCTAAATCCTCATCCGACCTCTTTATGTCGGTTTATGACTTTGCAGTAATTAGCTGCGGTGCGCGAAGCGCTGCGGGCCGAGAGCAATAGGTCAGCAGCCTGTCCCTGCGTCTTCAGCCAGCAGCACAGCTGAGTGCGCCCAGAAGTAAAGCAGCAGGTGAATAACTTAGAATCGCCCGAGGAACAAGGGGAAATACAGCGACGGAAACGCAAACCGATGCAACTTGCGCACGATGATAGCAAAGGAACAAACTGTGATACTGAAACGGGAGGAAAACAGCCCAAATTCATCCAAAAATACGACATCGATCATTTTCAAGGTGCACTCTGTATGAAATACAAGATGCCGAGGTGGTTTATTAAGCTAAACATTCGGGTGCAACACCATAACTAAATATTAAAACCGCATGCAAAAATAATATTAAAAAAATCACTCGGAAATGAAAGCTAAATTTGAAATGTAAGTGTAAGCATTTCGTCGAGGCATACATAAATTAGCATATTTTAAATAAAGCCAAGAAGAAAACTAGAAGATATCTTCCAGGAGTACAGAGAAAACCCCAAACAACAATAGGTAGCACATAAAAAATGAGTAACAGATGGACCAACTGGAGGATTGTGCTTAATGTAATTAACATTAGCACTTACTGGTAACGGTTAATGGTCCTATACCATCACACCTCCCAAAACAAAGCCTGATCAGGGACGCATCAAAAGACATGAAGTGAACCCTGAGGCGTAAGTGCCATTTAGATCATGTTGAAGACATTTCCATCAATCTTCATGGGAAGTAACAGCTATTGGAGAGAAAGAGATGTGAGCAAGTTTCCATCTTGTAATCTCTACGTTTTCTTAAGTAACTAGACTTTTCCCCAAAAAAAAAAAATTAAGTATGGCTAATTTCTGCTGCTAAATCTGGGAGGTTTAAATCTCTTCAGCAGCCACTCAATAGTAGGAACCTACCTGAAGGCATCGCTTTTCATTTTAAGACAGGAGTATGATTTTACTGAAATTCTTCAAAAAGCCAAAGAAAGATTTAGTATATACCAGATAAGTATTTAAAAAGTGGAAATACTCATGTCACTAGAAAATCCTTTGCATTTTTTATTAAAATTTTTTTTAAAAAAAAGTATTTCCACATGAAGTTGCTAAAGTGCCTTTTTTTCAGACTGAATTATAGTTCTACTCAAAATAACTTGATTGTTCATCCAGAGAATAGGTGTTATAAATAATAATTACATGAGAACACCCCTTTTTGCTGATAAGATCATGTATTTGAAAGCTTATCAGTGTTGTAGTTTGATAAGAGGACTTACTTGAGAAAACAACAATGTGCTTTGCTAGGCAAACCCAGATTGCATTCACTGCTGCTGGGGTCGGCTGCCTTTAAGCCTCTTCTTCATCACATTGGAGAACAAAATGAAAAGAAGCCCCGAAGTCTGAAGTCCTTCCTAAAGGGAGATACCTTTTGAATTATTTTGTATTCACAAACACGGACCCGGTTTGTGAATCAGGGTTTTTCCCTGCCTCCTCGGGTCTGTCTGTAGGACAGGTTCTTCAGTGCCATCTTCTGGTGGGCACCACCGGCAGGAAGACCGGCTGTGGCTCCGAACTTTTTGTAGGGTTGAGAAGATGAAAAGATATTTATTTCTGCCAACTTATTAAACGGAATGACATAATCTAGCGGCAGATAATTTTTTTTCTGCATATGAATTGTGTAATTTGTAGCATGCTTTTTAATCCTTCCGTTTACATATATATATATATATATATAATCCTTCATACAGATGTACATATATATGAATTTACTTATATGGAAATAAATGGAGAGCATAAAGCATTACTGATTCATGTCTAGAATATGTGAGAAAGATTTTTTTTTTCAAATAAATGCAAATGTGAAGATAGTTGGGTTTTTTTTTGAGGAGAGTTAACTTTCTTATTTTCATCATCTAATAAATATTTGCCCTATTGAGTGCACAACAAAAGGGCATCCCCATCTTCTCTGCCACAAAAATCTGGCAGTTTTTGCAAAGGAGGAGAGGGTCACTGTCATTATCATCACTTTATTGCTGGCTTTACAGCAACCCCTCTGTGCCATCTTCAATTATATACATGCAGAGCTCGACTGAGGGCAGAGGTAGAAAAAAATAAATCTGTGCTCTGGCATTTCTGCAACTCCAGAGCAGGGCAGAGCACCCACAGACTGAGTCCTGCTGCTTTGTGACCATGGCACGGTCCTGTTTGACAAGCAGAGGGGCCTGTTGAGGATGCACCAGGAGCTGCTGTGAGCTTCCACGGCCCCTGCCGATCATGGAGCACCTCTCCGCACACTTTAATTGCGCAAGGCAGCTGGTATGAGTTGGAGACATTCTTCATCTTCTCTAATTAGTTTTGGAAGTTGATTGGGAATGCGGGAGGCAAACGAGCGCAGCAATGGCTCTAAGTTACCTTGTTTCACGTCCTCCCCCGCTCCTCCCACTCATCTGCACCGCGCTGCCCCCATCTCCATCCATCTCTCCACCGCGGCAGGAATGCACCCAAATGAACTTCCTGCAGGCGCTCTATTTCTCCTCTGTTGCCTGTATGAAGCAAAATATCTGATCAATTATTTTTTGCCTTTAATATTCTAATCTCTGTATGTCACTAAAGGCTTGTTTTCAGTTTCTTGTAAACTACCTCACCATAACGGTCAAGAATATTATCTCTAATTTTATATATATAATATAGCATATTTAATATATATATTTAATTATACAATCTCTAATTTGTGTCTCAATGCAAAGGAATGAAGATACGTTCTTTTGCACTTAAGTGGAAACAAAACAAAGCAGAGCCTTGCTTAAGTTGCCTTTGGCATAAAGTCTATTTAACAATTTCAATCCCTTGTAAAAAGGAAATACTAAATCTTTTTATCAACTAAATGCTGGCATTAAGTTTGTCAGAAGCAAGCTTCTGATGGTTGATGCATGTAGTCCTGTGCCACTAGTGATGGACCCTGAATGCCTCCTTCTCTGAGTCTCATATGGATTCTTATCTGCTTCTTCCAAATATTGCTGTGAATCCTTTTACAGAATTCCCTCCAACATGATCTTAAAGAACATCAGTGTCTGGCTGGATATTTTCTTGCTAGTTTGGTTGCTGGCTAAAGCAATTCTATTGGCCAGATAAATGAAAGGTTCCATCTCTTCAAACTGAAAATGTATTAATTACTAAGCAGTATTGTGTGTCTGCACAGGTGACACATTGGGGTTAACTTGGAGGGAGAAGAAAACATGTTGCAGATGGGTAGGGTGACATGGGTTTAAGCCATCCAGGGAGAATTCACCTTCACTGAAGACATCTCAGGGATCACTTTTTCAGAGATCCAAACTAGGATAGGCAGGAATTCCCTTCTGCTGCTCCTAAAAAGCTAAAGAAGAGGCAAAGGACAAAATATTGTAAAAGTAATAGCACAGAGAACCAATTCTGGACCAGATCAAAGGTTCATCTAAGTTGGTAATGATGTTTTCAACATGTCCATCCCAGACAGTTTTACAAGGAGGAGAAAATGGTCCAGTGCCACCAGCCATGATGGCTCAATGCAGAACCACATTACAGCTGAAAAAGTGAGGATCTCCATCTCTTCTTTTTCCCCCTCCCTCCCTGTCCTCATTCTGCTGCTGAATGAGCTGCCTCAAACTTTTAACACAAAATTTGAAATCAAGGTAATCCAAGAAACTTATAATTACTTGTGGTTCTATAGTAGAAGAAATGGATTATAAATTATACTTGAGATCAAGTATATGCCTGACACCAACTGAAATTGCCAACCCTTTTCAATAATAAATAATTTTAGAGGTACAAACCTATCAGAAGTAGAGATTCTTGCTGTTGTGAACTTTAACCCCTCAGCTGAAAAGAAAACCAAACAACCTGCCGACAGTTGCTTTTCAATTCTGGACAACTGTAACCTTTAAATTAATTTTGGAAAGAATATTTAGTCATTCTCTTTACTGATAGTTTTACAGAGCATCAGTTTACCTAGAGGTGACATGGATACAGAAAAACTACAGATGATAGTTGGAAATAGATTTTTTTAAAAATACTTCTTACTGTTATGCTCTGCGTTTCTGCTTCTACCAACACTTTTTAAAAGTCAGTTTTAAAAATGCTAGATCTCATTCTCCATTGTCTTGTCGTTGGTTCTGAGTTTTTTGTGTTGTCAAAAAGATTCTGTAAATACCACAGCATGAGAATGAGGATAAATACACAGAAACACAAAAATCATAGATTTCTTCTCCGCTGCTTCACATGCAAAATAGTCAACTACAGATCTGCAAGCCACCTGAAGAGTGACCAGGTGGGAATTCTCCACTCCTGTTGGAAGGAGAGGTTTAACACCCCCTTTCAACAGTGACCCCTGCAAAGCAGTGGAGAGCAGGGTTATTTATGTGCTCTTGTTCAAGTGAACATAAACAACTGGATGCTCTAGCAAACTGACAATAGACTACTAACAAAGGGCCAGATGCTCTTATGCACTTGCAAGGGTGAAGAGGGACAAAATGGGTAAATATTTATATTATCATAGTGGCATGTAACTGGAGCTCGGTTGTAGAGAAAACAGTGATTTACAAGCGTGTTCTTCCTCTCTTGGGAATCCACATAAACCTAGCAAAGGTTCAGCACTGAGGGAAAACAACTCTGATAGAAGGACTAAGCTAAATGAGAGAGCTACAGGTTTTCAAGGCATACTTTCCTCTGGGCTCAGATGATGACTAGCAAAGAGAAATGTTTTCGTGGGCAAGAGTCATCACCAATTAATAGGAAAGATCTACCTGGTACCCAAGAGAAGTGAGTGTGCATTGTAGCACACAACTTCAGTCCCAGCACCTGAGAAATACTCCCAGCTCGAGCTTTGGACTAAAGCTCAGCATTAGGGGTGTCTGTCTGCAAGATCACCCCAGCCAGAACATCCTTAACTGTTGCATCACTGGCTGCTCATGCCGTAACTGCTGCAGCCAGCCTTTCTCTAAAGGGCACCTGACAGGCTACAGTGTGGAGACCATCCCTCATCTGCTGCTTTTTTTCAAGTTTGTCCACGCTGCTCCCACAATCACCTAGGGTCACAGCCATCAGTTCTCAGACACTGAGCACCCCAACAAGGCTTGCATCTTCCCTGCTGAAAGATCAGAAAAAGTTAATTTTGCACAAGAACTTAGAATAAAATACTTGGGGTTTGGTCATATTTTTGATCCTCATGGAAATTTGCCTTTGAAAGTTCTTGGAACATGACTGCAGTTTATTTATGTCAATGTTGTGCTTGGCTTCAGCCTTAGGGCTTCAATATATCCCTACCTCCTGCAGGTGCACTTTAAAATTGCCCCCAGCTGATGGAAGGCAATAAAATCACACTCTGCAGGAAGTGATATAAGAACAAATATGCTTTTTTGGATGACAAGATACCATCTTTTATGTGAATCTTTGCAGTGAAAGAGGGTAAACAAAATGTGCTAATGCTTTTCCCACCCTTCATGGATTAGGGGTTGAGGCATCTTCCCAAGAAGCAGAGAAGGAGCAGAAAAGTTTTGGGATAATCACACTCCTAGCTGGGATAGTTAATGTCCCAGGAGCATCTCTGAAAAGCAGTCATTCAGGCATTTATTACAATGCTGTGAGCAAAGAGCGATACCCATGGGGGTAAAAAGGGAGTGGTGGCAGGAACGGCAGAGGAAGTCAGTCTCTTAAAATGTGGTGATGTGTTTAGCTAAGAATATCCTCATACACACTTAAAATGCTTAGCAAGACTTGCAGTTGACTGCTTCTGTTCTACAGCTGTAGAGGTGACGCTGTGCTGTGATGGGAAATGATTCTCCATCCTGCCCAGCTCACTATGGAGCACTCAAAGCACAGATCCAGGTGTGAACTCACTCCAAGAGGTAAAAACAAAGCCGCATTACGTAATAAGATTTAATGATTATTTGAATCTCTTTTTCCATCCCTGTGGATCATTGATTTAACCTTTCTTGTTTTGTTCTCAGGATATTGCTTAAACAAGTAACCAGGTTCTAAGATGAATCAGGACCATTTTTGTGTGTAAACCTTTAAGAGCATTTTGGCTTTAACTTTCTCCAATAAAGGAACACTAACAGAAGCAATAGCTTGGCTAGGAAGTGCAAAATGTTGGCAAAATGCTCAGATTGGATGGCCATAGGGAACAAACACATAAGCTTTTATGTGCACAGCCTGGGGTTCAATTGCTATTTTCTCTCAGAGGAAAACAAAAGCAGACCTTTTAAAGCCACCACTAAGGAGATTTCTATTTAGAGAATATGCAATAACTCATATTGAGACAAGATTTTAATCTCAGCAAAGCTTTGGATAATCTGCTGGCACCTGTGTTTGATGCTCTTCCACCCCATTGCACTGCTTAGACTGAGGCCAAAGGCCAGATCCTGCAAGGGTGTTTGTGGCAACAGTCCTGCTTATGTGGGGGGGAATTATAGCAGAAAAGAGACAAAGAGTGGTCAGGATCTGCCCTTGAAAGTATCACCTGTTAGGAAACTACACCAGTCTCTTCATCTTATATATTCCTTTGGAGCTTTATATTCTTTTTAAGAAGCGCTGCACCAATTGACATTATTTGTTGTGGTAAGTATCATCCCAATGCCTTGTGCTGCCTCACTTGAGGACACGGTGTGAAGTATAGACCACTCACTCTGAGGGAGCCAGGAGAAAGGCAATATCCAGGATGATTTTAGAAAGCATTGGGAAAGGTTTTTCACATGTAGATCTCAGCTGCTGGAAGCTGTGCATCAGCCTGTGTGTGATCTAGAGAGACTTTTATAGAGGTTTCATGATACAAGCATGCAGGGATGGGTTTGGTACTGTGTAGATACCATCAGGGATGGTGTCTTGTTGCTGCTGAGGCCTCTGGATCCAACTGAGATGTGAGCTCCAGTTAACAAATGCGATATTTGTAGAAGTTTGGCCTCTGCAGCTCAAGAGAAAGAAATGTACAAAACAAAAATTGGCTTGGGTTTGAGAATTTGGGCATAGAGTGAATGGTGCTGTAAAAGGAGATAATGTGGCTGGGCATAGGAAAGAAAAGCAAAAAAAATCTACATTGATGTATCTTACATAGATACATGTATCTTTCATCGCCTTAAAAATGAGCATTATTCATTTGAAAGGGTTAAAAATAACATCAGATTTCTCTGATCCTTCTTTGATTCTGTGATTCATGTGTCCCATTTTAAAGTCTACACCCTGTGAAGAGGAGTGCATTATGAAGGAAAGAGGCTTGCCAGGGACAGAAGGTAATTTCCCGTAGCAGGTGCATACAGCAGGTGGTACACAGTGTACCTGCAACGAAAAGGTAGATTTAGGCTAAGATTTTATTTAATATGGAAAACTTATTGCATCCTGAGCCACTACTGGGGATGTGCCAAAAATCGTGTCTGCAGCATGATTTATTACGTGAAAATACCACCGAACTAATCAGCAGAGTTACTAATTAATACAAATCTGCATTTTTGCATAAGCAATTAGTGCAAAGAGAGTGCAATGAAAGAGGAAGTTTGACTCATTTAATCTCAGTGTCTATTCAAGCGGAAAGACCCACTAGGGCAAGGCACTAGGATCTACATTTGGATTTTTTTTTTCTTTTGATTAGTTAAAGGAACTAAAAGGTCAAATTATCAATATTTAATTCAAATGGAAATGCATTTGTTCAAGAGGAAAGAAAACACTTTATTTAAACAAGGTGGGACTCTGGGGGTAAATGCCTGGATCAAAAATAATTAGATTTTGCAGTTACAACAGCATCTAAATCCCTTCTGATAAGAAACCTTTTTCCTAATAACAGAGGTGGTTTGACACCGATAGCAAAGACTGCTGACACTGTTTAAACTGTAGCTCAGGAGGTAGCTGGCCTACCAATACAATTTAGACATTTGCTTTAATGGTACATACTTCTCTGATTTGTTATTTTGTTGGTTTTTTTTTAATCAATTTGAATTATGGATTAAATCTGTTGTGGTTTCATAATTGTATGCACTTGACTAAAAGAGTAATTTAAAAAGCTGATAATTAAACCTTGGTGGTGATGTATTTTCCATTAACTAAATAGAAGTATACATTTATAGAATTAAAATAACAACAGCATTTATCTAGCGGGGAAAGGCTCAATAAAATTAATACACTGAGTTTTAAGGGGGGAAAGAGCAGAAAAGGCACCTTAATCGGCCGTACCAATTTTCGAGCCCAGATATACACTGTATCCTAGAGAGACGCTCCGAAGTGCGAAGCGGCGTCACCCCGCACCGAACCGGCACCGGAGCGGCACCTCCAAAGCGTGATTCTCCCGCGGTGATTGCCGAGCCACGGCAGCCCGAGCAGGCTGCTCACAGCCCGGAGTGATCCGGGCGATGGGGCTGCCCTCTCCTCCCGTCCCCTCCTCTCCCCGCAGCGTTTGGCAATGGGCGATGGGGGAACACCGTGGGCAAACCCGAGCCGGCCGTGCCCGAGCCCGATCGCCGCGCCGGCGGTGGCTCCGGCCCCACGGTGCGATGCGGAGGCGGGGGACTGGGGGACAGAGATAGCGGTGAGAGACGTTTTCCCTTTTCTTTTTTTATTCAGGATAACCTTCGTGTTTCGTGGGGGTGCCTCTCTAGAGAGGGAGAGAACGGGAAACCTGGCAGCGAAAGGAGAGAGCCTGAACAGCCCGGGCTACCCGGGCAGTAAATCACTCGCTCAATTATAAGCGCTGCTTCCTCTCTCCAATAGCTCCAAGCTATTTGGGGAGGCATCTTTTCCCCGCACTCTCGCAGGTGCAATATGAATCAATTATCTTAATTAAGATAATGCCGCAAACCCAAGAGATTTCATCGGGAGCGGATTTCGCGCTCCGGACAACTGTAAGGCGTTTCCACAGCGCCGCTTCCCCCCTCCCGCCCGGCTGGGACAGGGCTCAGCCCCAGCGGAGACCCGCGGAGGGGCCGCGCTCGCCGCCGCCGCAGCGAGCCCCAGGCGGCCCCGGGACCGCCTCCTGCCGGGGCCGGGGGCCGCAGCTGAGGCGGGA
>VWYI01025691.1:0-30854 GCA_013399455.1 Anthoscopus minutus | reverse complement strand
CCCCGAGGCGCGCATCCTCCGTCCCGCTATATAACGGGGGGTAGCCCGGCGCTGGGAATCCTCGGGAAAAAAGTAACATATCGCCACGCACACGCTCGCGCGGCGCCCTCGCACGGAGAGCTGTGCCGGGGTTATGAGACCGTCACCGCGCAGGAGAGGCTGAGCGACTGAGGTAACGGGAAATCGTGTTTTAACCCCGCGGGAAAAGGGATCGCGGCGGCTGCCGGGGCGGGAGAGGACCCTGCGAGGTCGAGGAGGACGGGATCTGCATCTGCCGGAACGGTTTCGGGTTTTATTGTCACTTGCCGGTGTGTGCGGGCACACCTGTATCCATCCATCCAACCATCCATCCATATGTGTATACATGTATATATGTAAGTGTGTATACGCGTCCATACGCACATATAAATATGTATACGCGCGTCCTTTTATACAGACGCGTATTTCATAAGTTAACGTGTTTCCACCGATGCACCTCCGAACTTTCGGCTCCCTTTCCTCCGCGGATCTCCAGGGTCCCGGCGCAGGCTGCGCCTCGGCGGGCGTGCGGCATTGTTTCTTCCCGGGGTGCCCGACGCTGCCGGGGGGCGGCCGCAACCCCACACGAAAGGTCCCCGCGGGAAGCGGGGAACCGATCCCCCTTTGCGACAGAGGGGACGACGGAGACGCGAAGCCGGGGCCAATCCCGCACCTGTTACCACGGGCAGGGCCCACGCAGCCCCGCCGCGGGCACCCGGTGACGGTCCTGCGGACGAAGGCAGGACCGGGGAGCAGGTGCTCGGCGCCCGCTGGGGCGGCACAAGCCCCACGCAAGGAGGCGGCAAGGGGGAACCGCGAAGAGCGGCAGGGACAGGCGTCACAGGCGCCATCCGACCCTGCAGGTGCTCTGTGTGTGCGTGTGTCCACCTTCCCCATTCGGTAAAAATCTGAGGATTTTTTTCGAAACAAAACAAAACAACCCATGCTTGGTCCGCTTGCGTCGTGCCGTCCGGGCTGCCTCCCGCACGCATAATCTGCTTATATTCCCCGCTAATATCGGCGAGTTACATAATGGTATTTGAACATATGTCAACTTAATTACACGGCAGAAACGCGGAGACAATTAAAAGTTTGCCCTGGCACGGTGGGGAATCCAGGGCTTCCCTCGGGAGGGGGCGGCGGGACGGGGGAGCGAAGCGCGGGCAACTTGTGCCCGCGGGTGGCCGCGCGAGGCCGCGACCGCTGCTCCGGGTGCTGACACGTCTCTTTTCTGTCTCCTCCGCCACGCAGAGGCTCACCATGACCAAATCGTACAGCGAGAGCGGGCTGATGGGCGAGCCCCAGCCGCAGGGCCCCCCGAGCTGGACGGACGAGTGCCTCAGCTCCCAGGACGAGGAGCACGAGGTGGACAAGAAGGAGGAGGACCTGGAGGGTCTGCACGCCGAGGCCGAGGAGGACTCGCTGCGGAACGGAGAGGAGGAGGACGAGGAGGACGACTTGGACGAAGAGGAGGAGGAAGAGGAGGAGGAAGAAGACGACGACCAGAAGCCCAAGAGGCGGGGCCCGAAAAAGAAGAAGATGACCAAGGCGCGCATGGAGCGGTTCAAGCTGCGGCGCATGAAGGCCAATGCCCGGGAGCGCAACCGCATGCACGGGCTGAACGCGGCCCTGGACAACCTGCGCAAGGTGGTGCCCTGCTACTCCAAGACGCAGAAGCTCTCCAAGATCGAGACCCTGCGCCTGGCCAAGAACTACATCTGGGCGCTCTCCGAGATCCTCCGCTCGGGCAAGAGCCCGGACCTGGTGTCCTTCGTGCAGACGCTCTGCAAGGGCCTGTCGCAGCCCACCACCAACTTGGTGGCCGGCTGCCTGCAGCTCAACCCGCGGACTTTCCTCCCCGAGCAGAGCCAGGAGGTGCCGCCGCACATGGCGGCGGCGGCGGCGGCGGGCGCGCCCTTCCCGGCGCATCCCTACCCTTACCAGTCGCCGGGCTTGCCCAGCCCGCCCTACGGCACCATGGACAGCTCCCACCTCTTCCACCTCAAGCCGCCTCACGCCTACGGCGCCGCGCTGGAGCCCTTCTTCGAGAGCGGGCTGGCGGAGGGCGCCAGCCCCGCCTTCGACGGGCCGCTCAGCCCGCCCCTCAGCGTGAACGGCAACTTCTCCTTCAAGCACGAGCCGGCCGCCGACTTCGACAAGAGCTACGCCTTCTCCATGCACTACCCCGCCGCCGCCGCCGCGCTGGCCGCCGCGCCCGCCCACGCCGCCATCTTCCCGCCCGCCGCCTCCCGCTGCGAGATCCCGGTGGACGGGCTGGCGCCCTACGAGGGCCACCCGCACCACGAGCGCGTCCTCAGCGCCCAGCTCAACGCCATCTTCCACGACTGAGGCTCCCCGCGCCGCAGCGAGGGCCGGGGGAGCCGCGCCCCGCCGCCCGCCACCGCCTTGTTTACAGGGGGCAGCCCGGCGGGTCCCGCCGCCGCCTCGGGGCCGCCGCGTCCCCCCCGCCCCGCTCACCCGCTGTCTTTGCTTCCGCTCCTCGGAGCGACGCTGTAAATTGGGGTAGGGGCATTGGGATCGCGTCAATTACCTGATCGGGATAACAAAATCACAAGCAATAATTAGGATCTATGCAATTTTTAAACTAGCGATGGGCCAATTACAAAATATATATGAAATCTATATTTTTCAACCAACGTTTTACTACTTGTTACCTTTCCCATGCTGAATTATTTTGTTGTGATTTTGTACAGAATTTTTAATGACTTTTTATAACGTGAATTTCCTATTTTAAACCATGCAGCTTCATCAATTTTTATACATATTGGAAAGGTAGAATTATATCTAATTTATACAAAATGATTTAACTAATTTAAACCAGCAGAAAAGTGCTTAGAGAAGTTATGTTGCCTTAGCACTTCTTTCCTTTTCAAATAGATGAAAAAGAAAAAAAAATGCACAATCCGGGCAATTTCTTTCCCATGCAAGTCTCTTTTTTCATTTTTGTTCATTTTCCTTTATTTCTTTTTCCTTTCCCCCGTACAATAAGAACCAGATCCCCTAGGTCTTGAGAAGATATAAGAACGATAGACTTATTTTCTATTAAAACATATCATTTCAACACATTACTTGCACAAACTTGTATATAAAGATTATAAGCAAATGCCAACACCCTTTTTAAATCGAAAGCTGCTTGACTATCACATACAATTTGCACTGTTTCTTTTTAGTTTTTGAACCCCTTGGCATTCCGTATTTTTGGTTTGTTGGATTTTTTTTGTTTGTTTTGGTTTTTTGGGGTTTTTTTGTTTTGTTTTGTTTTTTAAGATAACTTGAAGATGTTAATGTTTCCAGGCGCTATAAATGCATGATTTTATACATGTTCACAAAATCCGTGGTTGTCATATGCTCATTTTATAAATCTGAACCGAAATCTAATCAGGTTGTTAAAGTCGGGCTATATACCTATTGTAGTCGATTAGTACGGTAGCTTGAAACAAATTCAAACCATTTAATCCGTAATTAGAACAATAGCTATTGCATGTACAATGCAGTCCAGAATAAGTGCTGTTTGAAATGTAACGCTGGTTCAACTGGAATCAATCTGTACTGTAATTTTGTTTGTAATCCTGTATATTATGGTGTAATGCACACTGGGATTTTAGAAGAAACATCCATCCTTTGGCAACAATATAGTATTGAACATTTGGTCGAATGTTGCATTTTTCCTTAAATGTGATTATTTTTTTTTTCTTAGTGTAAGTAATTCCTATGGGATTATTGTTTTATTCGGATAGCTCATGAAAGGTGCAACACTTATTATTTGTAGAATAAAATTGGACTAAAAAAAGGACACGGATTCTTTACTTACCTTGAGGAGCACTCGGGGCGGGGGTGATGTTCGTTTGTTTACAGCAAGCCCGGCTATTTGCAATGCTGATTTATTGAATGAGGGGAACGGGGCAGAGGTGCAGTTCGCCGGGGAGCTGCGGCTGCCGGTGCGGGTTGCGCCGGGCGGCTCCGGGCAGCTCAGCCCGGCCCGCGGGGCGTCCGCAGCTCAGCTCAGCCCGGCCCGCGGGGTGTCCGCAGCTCAGCTCAGCCCGGCCCGCGGGGTGTCCGCAGCTCAGCCCTGGCCAGGACTCGCACACCGGGAGCGGGCGCTTCGGGCCCGGCGTAGCGGCAGCAGGTGCGCCTTCCCCCCGCAAGGCAGACCTGGACCCGCGGTATCGATTCATTGTCCCTTCCTCTTCCCAGTCGGGAAACGTATTCCTTTAATCTTCACTGATTATTCTGAGGCTTAAGAAGCCCGGAGACGCAACCTGCGGGAGAGCAATTCCCCTAATGACCAGGAACAATTATCAACAAGTCTTTGCCTCCGACCATCAGAAGCAGTTTTAAGACGTTACCTGAAATACTTTATATGAAGCCTGTCACAAAGTGAAGGTATTTAATAAATGTTTCAGCTAAACCCAGTAGAAAGTAAACAAGCTTTCCTATGCATGAGGGCATATTTTTACCCCCCCCCAGGAGAAATCAAGCATCTGGTGTCTATTTCAAAAGTATTTGTAACTACCAAAATCCAACGTTGTAAGCATGGCAAACCTGTCCTAGCAGTTCGGTAGCCCCTGCTGCCAGGCTTTCCCGTTAAAAATATGCTAAAATTTAATTGTGATGTCTACTGATGCATTTTGCAGCATCTCCCTGAATTTTGCCAGAGCCTGCAGCTCCACACTCGAAAGCTGTTGCTGAATCTGAAAAGAAAGAAAGCAAAAGGCAACTTTTCAAGCACCCATTAACCTTTCCCAGTCAGTGGTAGTACAGGTAAATGTGCCCTAGATGACCCAAGGGGGACAAATGATTGACGATTTTTCAGATAAAATTGAAAAAGCTGACCCAGGCTTGCTTGCCTTTTGGTTATGCACCTTCTTCCTAAATACAAGGATTCTTCTAGTCAGTCAAGGGGCAACTCACATGCCACCATCTTTTATTCAAAGGCAGGCACAGATGTTCCTTCTGCAGGGGAGGTTTTAATTTATGAAAATGATATTGTTTATGCATGAATGCACTCTGCATAACACACAGTACTTCCATCTGATGAGAGAAATACCACAGAACCAGTGCCAATGTCAGGAACATATTCTGCAAATTTAGTCGCTTAAATATTTAATGAATATTTGGAAGGAATTTCCAAAGCACAAGAAATCTTTTCAATTACCTTTTCTTTTTCCACTGTCAATAACAAAATTCATCTCCTCCAGCTAATGCAACCTACTTAAGAGATCTACCTAGGCTATCTCAATATTTGCTAATGTGATACTTCAAAGAAAGTAATGTTTTAATGTTATGAGCAATCTAATAAGGAAAATTAATTAGGCATTTTGGTAACTAGAGGCTCTATTTTACAAATTACTTGTGAGTTTTCTTATTTCAATTAGTTTTGGGTGTTTTTTCCTTATCATGCTCTTATAAAATATTGGAGACCTTCCCCCCTACCCCACTTTTCTGATGTTTCTTATGTCTCCATATTTCTTTCATACTATTAACATCAAGACAAATGTTGAAATTTCTGCTCATGACTCCCACAGGAAGGTCTATCAAGGTCTCTTTTAATGGGAAGAATTACTCACACTGTTCCTCTCCTATGAACATATCACTAATTAACTAAGGCTATAGTGGGATTATCTAACTTCCACATGCAGAAAACACTCTGGGGTTGATTTGTACCCACACACATACTGGGTCAGCCAGCACAGGCCTAAAACTTTATTTTTAGGGCTGGTTGTGACCAATGGCCTTTCCCTTCTTCTTTATGACATACTTCTGACAGCAGAAATTGCTCTGCCACCAGAGCATGCTTGAGGTTGAATCTGCAGGTCTAATATAAAAGAAACAGTCATGACTTGCAGCTTTTCCCTTCTTGGTGATCTGGAACAACAGAAGAGGATCTGTGGAGGTTGTGGACCCATTATTGGCTGTGGCAGACACAGCTGAATCCCCAGATATGGCAGAGGAATCTGAAATGGTAGAATTCCAGGTTCTATCCACAAGATGTCTGAGAGACTGAAGCCTTCTGATTTTTTTACCTGACCTAAATGAACAATGTGCCTGAAAAACATCAGACCTTGGCCCAGTGCACTCAGAAGGAATCTCCAAGTGAAGAGAAGTAGATTCAAGGAGAACGAAGATTCCTGAATTCACCAGAAGAAAACAAAGAGCCACCTTCTCCAAACGATACTATTACAGAATATTAATAAACTAACATGGAAAAGCAACACGTAATTCCAGAGGTAAAAAGGATTAATAGAAAATAATTCTAAACCATGTACTGAAAACAAGTAAAACAATTCTTTTCTGCCTTCTGTAACAGTAAGGAAATCTTGCAATTTTTTCAATATTGTAGCTGATTAAAACTAGATCCACCATGACCTTATCAATTGCTTTTGACACCTTAAAAACATTAGTATCTTTTTCTAAAAAATACAGTATATCTGTTTAGATAGCCACCTTGTCAAATAGTTTTAGAAATTACAGAGTTAAATTTAATTCTCTTTTTTATATATGAAAGGGTTCTTAAGATAAAAAAAACCAACAAACAAAACCCACACATATTTCACTCATTTCTATTGAGGAAGAACAGAAATGAAACCTGGAGTTCTGCCTGGTGCTGTATCAGGAAATATGCAGAAATTGGTCTTTGTTTTTATTGCCCAAGATGAGTTGTATGGTAATTATTTCAGAAATTATAAATGGTTTATACTCTTTCCTTAGCTGAAAATCCCATATTACAACAAACCCTTGAAAAACATAGTACATAAATACATACTGAAACAGTGAGCTGAAGACCTAAAAATACAGTTATTTAGATATCTACATAAGTGGTTTTTTAAATAATTCATATATGTATTTAACAAACTGTCATAAGCTATGCAATACAAAATTAAAACTGACAATGCTCTCAAAGCGTTCTCTTAAGTATTTAGGTTGCCTACAGGGTATGTAAAACATAGAATATCAGCCCTAGTTTTCAGTTCCCTAGCTTGTAGTAGGTTGCAGCATAGAGTTAACTGCATTTTGCATGAAATAAAAGAGAAACAACTAATATTTGCATGTTTACCAACACTGTGACAGAGCAATAGAAAATAAGATTCAGAGGGAAAAATATATCTTGAAAAGATAGCATACCAACCTTAATGCAAAGAAAAGACAATATATTCTGATCAATACATTCTAATCTTATACTCTTCCTATTATCACATTTTTATTGTTTTGATTAAGATTAGTTTCAATTCATGGGAGTATCAGGAATGGCTGCAACTTCAGACTGCATTTCTGCAGCTTCTTATACCTGCATAATAATTTTGCTTGTTCTTGTTCTCTTTGCAAAGTTTTGCTGGTTTTTTGACATAATTTTCTTTCCCTGCCCATAAATTTCTTTCTCTAATGCTTTTCTTCTTTTGAAAATTTAAAGATGTATAGAAATAGCAATCCTCTCTTCTACAGACCATTTTTGCCATTTTCCTTCAGAAAAAGTTATGGCTTTGCTTATAGTGCAAAAAAATTGGTGCTTAATGTCACTTCTTCATGGTAAACCAACTCACTAGAGCTGAATTAATACTGAGAGTTACAAAAGATTATTTTCTGAAGTTGAAATGTAAGAAGGGAGCTCATATCTGTGAATGAACAGCTGAAGTATAACTGGCTATACAAAACCCTCATTGTAAAAACACACACTGTAGCCTGAAAAACATGTAAGCTGCCATCTTCAAAATTCAGGTTTCTCCAGAAGGAGATCACCATTAGCTATAGAAAACAAGTCAGCTACCAGAAATGTTCAGTCAAAAGCTCTGGAATGGGGATAAGGTATTTTCCCGAGAGGGTCCCCTCATCTCTTGTCTAAATTCCTATTCCTTAACTTGAACATCACATTTCTTATGAATCCCAAACTGGCCTGTTTACTTCATTGCATTTTTACAGACATTTTTATTGATTTGGGAAGATGTGTTTTCTAAGAGCAAGATTTACCTGCTTGCAAACAGTAGCTGTACTTCCCTTACTTGCTATTCCTGTCACAGTTTGTCCTACCTCTTTCTTCATTTCACAAGGTTCTTCTGGGAAAGGGTTCTGAGGCTCTCACTACCTAGTATCTAGAGGGATGACTTCCAGAAAAGAATATTGTTAATTAAGGATAGGTTAGCTCCTCTCCTTGTTTCCTACTACCTCTTCTCTTGGTCCAGAGGATGCTTCCCTCTCCTAGGTCATCTGGCTGTGCTCAAGGCCAGCACTCTGACCCAGGGCAAAATCTCCTCTGGATCCAGACTGCTGAGAACAAACTCAAAGAAACCACAAGGAAGATCTCCCTTCCCTCATGCAAGATCAATGCTTTAGAAGAGGCTCTTATGTGTGGTGTCTGCCTTTGTGTTGTTGCAGCCACGCCAGTGCCATATCCTGGTCCTGACCCACAAACTTGATACTCTTGCCTGACTTTGGACCTGCCTTGATAAAATAGGCTTCCCTGGTGGCTGCTGGGCTAGCACTGACACTGGCTACTGTCACCTGGCCTGACCTAATGACTCTGCTTTTCATCTTGATGCTGGACCTACCTTGATACAAGGGGTTTGTCTGGCTATCTGGACCATTGTTGAACTTAGATACACACAGTTCTGTTTGCCTTGGTCAGGTATATGGGATCCTACCTCATTTATAATCACTCTAAACCCCTCTTCCTTTATGAAGCAGCCTGGTCCTACTGTTCCTCAGAATTCTACCTCTTGTGCTTCTGGCTGCAAGGGCCATAAGGACACTACTGAGCTTTAAAAACCTTGAGCATCCCCACCTGCAACCCCCTCACTGACCCTATGCATGAGCCTGGAGCTCCATTCAAGTTCAGTCTGGGATGACAACTTTTTCAGTTACAGATGCTGGGGATGCTGGTCTTCAGCTCAAGCACAATCCTGATCTGGCTCTGAACTTTGCTGATCCAGACCTGTCTCATCATTATAAACTTGGCTCATGATTTGGGTTTTTGATGGATTCTAGCATCCTCCTCAGACTTCCTTGCTCAGGTGAGTCCTGACCAGAAAGGTCCCTTCCTTGCTAACCCAGGCATCTTCCTGAGCTCCCTGTTTCTCAGGGAGCAGCTGGCCCTTGCTGTTCTTGACAATGGCTTTGCTTCCCTTTCTAGTGTGTCTTCTTCCCCCCACCCTCTTTATTTTTTTTTCTGACTTGAGATATTTGTCAAAAAATCCCCAACCAAATAAAAATGTGAAGACCATTTCTAAGGCAGCTCTGCAACCTCTCTGGAAACCATCTGGAAAGTTTCAAAACTTAATTTGAAAGTTTATTACAAGAAATGTTATTCTTTTTATTTCTTATTTAATCTTTATTAAGAGGTGAACAGGGATTCTCTATTTTCTTGTATTTATTGATTTGAATCCTAGGATGGACTGGGTTGGAAATTACCTTAAAGACTGTCTTGTACCAATACCCCTGCTGTGCCCACGGTCATCTTTTACCAGACCAGGTTGCTCAGAGCTCCATCCAATCTGCCCTTAAACACTTCCAGGGATGGGGCATCCACAACTTGTCTGAGCAGCCTGTTCAAGTGCCTCACTACTCTCACAGTAAAGAACTTTTTCCTAATACCTAAACTGAACCTACTTTCAGCTGGAAACCAGCCCCCCTTGCCTGTTGCAACATGCTCTCTTAAAAAGTCTCCATCTTTCTTATAAGCTCCTTTCAGGTACTGGAATCAAAATGCATGTGAGAGAACAGGAAAATAAACCACACTTTACCTGCTTTGGCTGACTTGCAATGTCTGCTGCACCATCCCATTTCCTCATGCAGCACAGTGTACTTCTGGAAGTCCCTCGATCAGTCTGTAGTCACAGAACTACTCCACTTCCAAAGCTGACTACAATCAAAGATGCTGAAGAAATCAAGACTGTTCCATGTGGGCTCAGTGCTCCATGCTGCTTGAGTGCTTTCTATACAATTCCTACTGATTATCTCACATCTTTTTCTTTCTCTGATATGAGAACCTCACAGAAGATACTACATTAGATCATTGATACACACAACCCTTTCTTACAGGAAAGCTCAAGGAAGTTTTATGTGTTAGAGTTCCAGACGTAGTCTAGAAATACTGATAAAATCATATTGCTGCACTCTTCCATGCATTTCCAAATTCAAAGTGCTAATCTGAAATTTGTGATTACTAAAATAAAACGTCCATTAGAATAAACTCATTTAGAACTTTCCCCCCCAGGAAGAAAGTGTCTGTCTCAGGTTTACAAAGAATTGTGGGGGCTGAAGATTTGTGAACAGTAGCAAAACACAGTGAACACACTTGTATGGATTTTTTTACTATATAAAGTTCTCTTACTATTTTATGTTTTTATCTAATCCATTTAGTACTTTAACTGTTACTGATTTAATAGACTTTTCAAGCAATGCCTGTAAGAAGGTGTTAGAAGCTTTAATTACATGAGTTCAAGGATATTGCAAGTCTCTCAGGAACTGCAGTAGTTTTCCACTAGTGGTACTGCAAACACTAATATTTTAGGGTTGTAATCCAGTTATCTTACCCTTTCCTCTGCCTTAGGATAAATTATCTGGTGATAATATATAATATACATTAGATGGTATAGGCTAATAAATTGTCCCAGAAACAAATACAAATGACTGCAGGGGATTACATAGGGCACACGACCTCAAAAGAGATTTAACTATATCTAGCTTCACATTATGCTTTATCTTCCAGGTAATGATTTAGCTTTCCTTTTGAATGTCATCAGTGCAAACACATTAAAGATCACTGACACCAAATAACAGGCACAAGTTGAATTGGTTCATCTAATTCTGTATCAGAATTCTAAATGTTAAGGCAAGTTTGTTTGGCTCACAGTTTTTCCTGCCTCATCACTTTTTTTTGCTTACAGATATTTTGCACAAGACTTCTACACTCTACACATAATTTCAATTATTTATACCTTATTCTATCTGATTACTTTGCAGTTGAGATATTTATATCCCAACAAAGAAGACGTAAGGGACAAAACAAATTTGAGAAATTTAGTAATTGAGAAAATTACTAAAAGCTTTAAGCAAACATAAACCTTATGTGGTCATGCTGTGATTCAGAAAGGCAAATTGGTGAGGGCTGCATTTCCATAAAAGCTGTATTAATGGCTCAATGCAAATTGAAAACAGATTGCATATTCAGAAAATATTTGAAATATATTTTAAACAGGGTAAAGCAATAGATGGAATTAAGTATTACAAATTTATATGACCTTTTAAAATATGTCTTAAACCTGTCTTTTCAGCTACATATTAGTGGCTTGGTACTGGTAGTTATGGAATTATGAAGGAAGGCAGCACGTCTTGAGAACAAGCATCATCACATGAGCTGTTGGCTGGTTTGACTGCAATCAGATTTTCTTACCCATAACAACATTTCTACAGTGCTAAACATCATAGGAAGAGCCTTGGACACTCTAACATGTGGTTTAAACGGTATATTGTATCCCTCAGCAAAAGACAATCTTTTCAATTTATTGCTTTATTTCTCAGAAGGACATTTGTCTTGTTACAAACATTAAAGATAAAATTACTAAACTCCTTGTTTAAGAATATCCTTTTCATGCCCTAGTAGGCCACCATGACATTATAAAACTTCAATAAAGTATAACTTTAGCCCTTACAGGCTCAGAAGCACCTTATAAATGGGAATTGGCCCTGCACTCTAACATGATTGTCATCAGTGAATCCTGCAGCACCTGTGAATGAAGTTGCCGTACCTCCAAGCAGTAAAGTCTATCATTTACAGAGCCAGTGTAAAGTGGTCTTCCTCCCCTGCACTCAAGCTTTGAGGATGAGGGATGACTATTCAAGCTTTCTGGGTATTCTTTCTGCCCTGGCCCACTTGATAGCGGATCTGTTCTAGTAGTAGGCAGTGCCAGACTCCGAGTCACGGTTCTGCTCTGTCCTTACGAATGAAAGGTGTAAGTGAGCTATGCCTCCACTCGGGTTTATGGCAATAATCCGTTTTACTGCAGGAATACCAATATCGTGTTTACATCAAGATTATGTCAGTCACAACCTGTGAAAGATTCACCCTTTTTAGTACGGAAGGGCTATCAGAACTTCATGTTTAAGTTTTCTAAAGCTAAGTAACAGCAATACTGTCAATGACAACAGAAAAGTGGAAGACGTGGGGATCTAACAAGCAAAATTAATTTCTGTAGTGGGAGCGTTCCTTTCTTGGAGAACTAACTGAGGACAGCAGAGTGCTGAGATGCCCGAGTGCCTCCGGGCCGCTGCTTCCCGTGGGCAGCGCACCTGAGGTGTCTCCGGCCGCTGCTGCNCAGGAGCGGCGGCGGAGGGTGGCCCCGCTGGCCGCGGTCGCGCCGGCCCGGGCGGGGGACGAGCCGCTCCTCAGGGGCATCTTCGAGATCGGCAAGAGGAGCTGCGATGTGGTTCTGAGCGCCCGGCGGCTCCGCTGGAGCCCCATCCTGCCCGAGAGCCCCACAGGTGGGACGGGGCACGGCGGGGCGGGCCGGGGCGAGCGGGGACAGGCGGCCGGGGCTCTCCGGGCAGCGCGGGGCAGTCACCCTAAAGCGGGACTGCGGTGCAGTGCTTAAAGGCAGTGCTGTCAGGCGCCTCTGTTCCCTTCGAGGTTACTTTGCTGACTAAAAAGAAAAAGAGAGTGTTCATAACGCTTTGAGTGTCTTGTATCTGAAGCAACTCTCTCTGGTAAGTCTTCTTGGTGGGGCATACGAAAGGGACAGAAGGTAGGGAGGATGTTTTTATGGCCTCTTAGCCCCAGGCAGAGCAGTAAGAAGATTTGATTTTGTTTCTACGGCATCAACTTTTCCCGGCTTATTCTCTTTGGCAGGTACATAAACTAGAGCACAGAGAGGAGAGTGGTTTTGCGGGATGTGCCTGAGTTTTGTGATGAAGCTTCTGTTGCAGGTCGTCATTGCTCGGTGGTGTTCACACGGCAACACGCTGAGAAAGAAGGGTTTGATCAAGTGAAACAAGTTATACACAAGTTTAAGCAGCAAAGGAATGCTGCTTGAAGTATCCTAATAGATATTTTTCTCCTAGAAACTGAATAAACATATACGTAGTTGTCAAACTGCGTACACGCTCCTAGAAGTGCATGTTTATTTCAGTGACCTCCCACTGTTTAGGTGAAAGAGAAATCAAAGTTGTATTCAGGAGTGCAGTATCCAGGCAGCAGCTTTGCCTTCTGGGATGGCATGGTTACCTTGTCCAGGCTTAAAATACCACGTTTACTTTAGAAGTGTATTGGGCAGAACTTAAAAGTTCCTGCAGGTAAGATCTCATAGCCATAGAGTCAGCATTTATAGAAGCAAAGAAGTAGCCAGATGCTCACAGATGAAGCCAGTGTGGTTCACTTAATGTAACTGTGTTGGGATGCCGGAGCTACCAAAACTGAACAAATACACAGTCATGCCCTGCTGTTGACTCCTCTCCTCTGCACAGTGTAACTGTGTTCATGCAGTGCTATGCTTAAACACCTCATTTTCAGCAGGACTGCTGAGTTCTGATCACCCCTGCACCCAGTGTGGGCTCTCAGCCCTTCCTCTTGGGGAGCCAGCCTTAAATCACTGTTAAGTTACTGTTACTTAGTGCTGAAGGTTCTCTTCCTTCCCTTTTGGGACTAACTACAGGTCTCTGGCTATGTGATCTGCAATGTGATTTATTAATTATTTAGTTCTGTGTGTAGAGCTCACTTTATGTTCTGCCTCTTTTAATGTAGGTTGAATTGCCACTAGGGTCTGTAATTGTCATCAGTGAAGGATATTAAGGTGCAGACAGGAAGAATACATTTTGGTGTATATTGCTCCATGCATCCAGATTCTGTGGCTTGGGATTTGTGTGGTTTTGGATATTTTGTTTGTTTCCCTTGGAAAAATTAATCCCTCTCAGTTGCTGCTTCCATACGGACGTCAGAAACTTTTTATAACTCCTGAAAGGTAATGAGGTATGCAGTGCCTAAAGCCAGACCTATAGCAGATGGCAGGACTTCAGGAGTCCTATGGAAAGCAGCACTGACAAGCTGCTGCCAGCTTTATCAGGATTTGGTCTTTTACTACACATGTAATTACTATATATATATATTTTATATTAAATACACGCTGAAACTTCTTTCTCTGACAATTTGGTTTTATACTATGTGGCATTGAGCTGTTTCATTTTTGAGAGGCTACAGTTGCAGCAGTCAAACATGGATTCTGGAGCTTGAATGTTTTTTCTCTCCCTCATTCTTGGCTCCCAGTAGCCTTTACCCTCGGGTGTTCTGTGCTGGTGCTGGGAGGAGCCATCTGTGCTAGGGTCTCATTCCTAGGTAAGTACAGCAGTGGAGTGTTCATAGAGGGCTAATGGCTCTCTGGACAAGTCTTTCCACGGGGATTTGGCTTATGCAAGCTCTCTCCAACCCAAAAGCTTCATGATGTAGTTTGCCTTAGGTTCTAAGAGGTCAAGCCAGGTCTTCACACTTTGCAAGTGCTGCTGCATGTCTCTTGCTTGGAGTTGTATGTAGCAATTCTTCCTATTTTAGAAAGCCTTTCTTCTATGGCAATTGCTACAGTCTGTCAAAATCAGAGAGCTATTAGGTGGTTGCTTTCTTCCAGTTTTCCTAGCCTCCCATCCCCCAGAGTTCTCCAGATGAATTCCTGTCTTGCCAAAGTTGTCGTTTGTCACCCGCAGCTCTGTGATTCTGGTTGTTCTTACACGTGGTAGTTTGTGCAGCCTTGGCTCCTCCAGATTCTACCAGAGCTCTAAGTTCCCAAGCAGGGGACATCTGCTGTGCCTGGGCCCAGTCATGTCCCAGTGATGTATGTGTAGTTCTGCTCCATTGTGCTGTGCCTGTGGGGCTCTAAGGCAGCCTGATTATCAGGACTTCCTTCTTCACTCTGTCCTGGATTTCTGCAGCTTCTGTCTCCAAGAGCTTTTTAGCTACCTGTGCTTGTTGAAAATTTTTAATGGCTTCCTTTGTTGTTCACTCTACAGCAAAGTTCCTAGCTCTTAAATAAGCATTATGAATTTTGTGTGTTATTAATTATAACAAAGCTTGGGCAGGCGACTGGGTGTGGAGTGAATGTGTCAGGTGGGGTCTTGGGGGTTTCCTGTGCTCAAGATGACCCCAAGATGTGTAAAAAGTCTCTTGTCTCCAGCCCAGCTGTCCAAGAACGAGTCTGAAATCTTCAGCTCTCGGTTTCAAGGTTGTTTATTGTTGGTTATGAGAAAACATTTTCAGCCTAGCCTGTGGAGATCTGTTCAGCAGAGCAGACCAAGGCACTCTGCCCTCCCCCAGGGCTTGTGCTCTCTTTTATTCTATAAACTACGTATACTTTGTTTATAATTACTTTCCAATAGCTGTCACCTATGTTAGACTGTGTCCTTTTATTTTACACCAATACCAAAGTGCCACCGTCACCCAAGAGATGGAGGCTGGGAAGAAGAAGGAAGGAGAACAGGACAATGCCCAGTTCCCTCCATCTTGCCTTCCAGCTCACCATAGTAAGAATCCTAAATCTGCACTTTTGTGGCTTTTACTTCTTCACACAGTGATGGTAATTTGTTCCATGGATCAAGCTCAAAGTCACTGGGATCTCTGGCTGCATGCCAGGGTCTCTGACCCCCCGGCCAGGGCTTCAAACCCCCCTGGCCTGGGCTCAGATCACCCAGGACTGTCACAGGGATGTCCTGAGTTCCCACAGTGGGGATGTGGGTGAGCATGAGGCATGGCTCAGCTGCCCCCTTGGAAAGGCAGCAGCTCCAGCCTGGGTGTGCAGCTCAGCTGAGCATTTTCTCCCCTCTGGCCCATAGCTGCTTGCTTGCTTTGAACAGTGCACTGGGTGCCTGAATGAGAAGCAGAGCTCACAGTCAGTAGTTGATATTTTTTTTTTCTCTAGCTTCTTTCTATGTGGCATTTCTATGCAATAAATATAATCACGGAAATCAAGAAAAAGGGAAGCCTTCTCTGTTAATAGTCCAGCTCTGAACTGTTGGAGATTCTCATTTTGCTTAAAAATGATAGCAGAGAAAGCTTTCTTAAGTACAGATTTGAATATTATATGTGATTTTTACAAGTTCCCAAAAGATCATTTATATCCTCTTTATGCATATGACTTTTTTGTTGTTGTTAAATAAAGACTTTAATTCTGAAAATTTTTAAAGCCTTCAGCATGTTTTTGAAGTTTGCCACAGAGTTTCCTGATTAACAATAATTGCAGTTTTTCAGCAGATTTCTGTCAGGTAGGAAGTGTAACAAAACTGGCAATTGTCCAGTGCTTTACCAGTATGTGATTTTGGTCATTATGAAAAACTTTATAAGTGTAATTTCTTGTGTATGTAGTGTACTATACAGACTGGTATATGAAGTTATTCTCTCACTGGCAGCTTGCAGGCTGGGCTGACTATTTGGGTAATAATAGCAATCATTTGGATAAAGCTTGCTTTTTACATATAGGCAATTGGACATAATTTCTAAATTAATTCACGAACAAGAAAATAAGATCTTAGAGCAATCCCGAGGTTAATGCACTATTGAATATATATTTAATAATGAATGCATTAAAAACAAAACCATATTTTTTATAATGAATTAAAACTAATCAATATATTGTTTAAGTATATTATTCTTATCTATAGTATGCTTTAGTTCTTGTTGATATTCATCTAAAATATAGATTTATAGATATTCTCTGTAAGTGCATCAATAAGGAAAAAGAATCACTGATGTACTTCAACAGTGAAAGAGTCAGCAATAAAGGACTTAAAATTAATTCCAAGTGCGTAGTGGCCTGTTGCCAAGGCTATTTAGGAACAGATGTGGCTGAAATAGATACCAATGGTCTGTTTGGGATCTCTAAAGTAAGACATCTGTCAGTCTATCGGTCAGTCAGGAATAATGGAAATGGAAACTGGCTGTTACAAAATGTGAATTACTGAAGTTCCAAGAGGACCAAATTCAAAGCTTTTGATTCTACTTCTGAGGTGTAGAAAACATATTTTCTCTAAGTGGCTTATGTATTGTCCAAACAGAAAAACTGTTTTTGATGAAGGGACATAAAAAATATGAAGTATAACTGAAAGTGAGGTGTTCATGTTCCATATTAATATATGGCTTTAAGATGTAAATTGAAGAAAGAAAGCATGCAGTTTTAAACAATCCCATGGTGTCTGAACTTATAAAATGCTCAAATCTTATTCCAGGAAGTCCTTAAAATTAATGTCTTTTAGAAAAATGCTGCATGAATCTGCAAAGTAATTTACTAATCTACCGTTTATTGTGGAAATTGAAAAATATTTATGGAAGTAGGATACACAAATTAAAGGAGTCTTAAAATTTGTTCTTCTTTTCAGGGGGCTTCTGAATATAATATCTTGACTCTCCATGTGGGTTTTTTTTTCTTTTATCAGAAGATCAGTTATGTGTTTGTGGTACAACTTACGTAGTTTCATTCTTTCTGTTCTTTCTTGTGTTTCATGCATTATGCACCTCTATGCTTACATTGAAAGGAGCTGACATACTCTGGATATCTAATGGGGCCTTTTATATGCACTTCAATTCTCTACCTCCAAAGAGAGAGATCAAATATTTAAATCTTTGTTCCGGGAAAAAAGTTTCTGTGCTAGTTCTTGAAAATTATGTTTGTGTGTTCAGGTTTGCATACACATTAAGTGCTGCCTGTGTTAGTGAGTTGGATTCTGATGCTATGGGAATTTGAAATAACAGGATTAATTTAGCTTTCATAGGAAGTAACCCTTCTTTATGGCCTATTTTTTTAAAAGTTACTATTGACAAATTTGTGGTTTGTGTTATCTTAAAGCTCTTGTGGGCCATAAACTCAGCAAGTTTTAGACTTGCATAAAGGTGACGGGTTTTCCTTTTTTGTTGCTTTTTTTCCCTTTGTTTCTCCTGCAGCACTGTGTAATAAATAGGTCTTTGCCATGTTCTGATGTTACAGATAAGGCTGTGTTTTGCTTTATTCCTCTCCTCTTCCTGCCTGGGGAGTGAGGATGGTGCCTGGCTGGGTGCTTGGCACATTGTGCATCACTGGGCAGCTGGCACACCAGGAGCAAGCCAGGCATGGCTGGTGCTGGTTTTTGGCCACAGAGATAGGTGGGAATCAGGAGCACTGTGGTGGGGGTGAGCTGGGATGCTATGGGAGTGTAGGGGTTTGGGTGCAGTGGCCTGTGGGTGCTGTGGAGAGGGATGTGAGTGAGAGGAGGGGACACTGGAGCTGTAGCTGGGCAGACAGGGCAACATGCAGGGTGACGCTGTGGTGTGAGTGGGGTATGTGATACAGGGTGGGGGAATCACTGGAGAGTTAGAGGAGAGGTAATAAGGTGATGAGGAGTAGAATGTGAATTTATTTTCAAAAAAAGTTATCAAGGTTCTGTAATTTTCTTGCTCACAAAGTAGTTGACAGCTCTTGACTATGCCTTTTTGGGCAGTTGATGGTCCTGCTTGTACAGCATGATGGAGAGAATCCAATGGTGTATATTAAAAAGGAAGTTTATATGCTAACCACTCTTTGATGCCCATGCTAGTGGTATTTTCATATCCACAACAGTGCTGTAACACTGAGTCCCTTTCTCAGTGTAAATTAACTGTTCTTTTAAATCATTAAGGAATATGCAGTCTAATCCCTTATCTAAGTAGAAGTCTCTTATCCCAGTTTCTTAATTATCCTGGATTTTGGCCCTTCAGAAACCCTAATTTTTTTTTAGCCCCTCTTTCAGATCCTGGATGCTGTTGTATTCTTTCTTTGATTGTCATTTTACCATATCACCCCTGAATCTGTACCCCTCTACTAGGCACCTTTTGTCTTTTTCTATTGCATCAAATGTTGCCTTCTTATCTTGGCTTTTAAGTGTAGTCAATTGGCAAATGCATGTTTGTTTTTTCTTCTTTGCAGTTGCAAAATAGAAATAAAAGCAGGAAAGTCAGTCTTCTGCTCTTGTTGGAATCAATGAAACTAAACTTAGAAAAAAATTTTCCTCTCTTTGTAAATGTCTTGTTAACTATGTATGCCGCAGAAGCGGCCATAATAGATACTGTTGCAATTATGTAAAACCCAAACAAATAGATATTGCATAGAAGAAATCCCTTTTTGTTTGCTGTTTCATTGAGGTATATCTGGCTATATTATGCACTGCCTTTAGAAGGAACTTTTTATTCAACACATGCAGTACTCCAAAGATATTTTTATGCTGCTAAGACAATTTGTGAAAAAGCTTAAGTGGCTGAAAATCTGAGAACATAACCTGAAGAACTGAGTAGTCTGTGTACCTTAACAGTAGTGGGTTGTGGAACTAATGGTTTCCTTTTGAGGAAATCAGTGGTCCTGGTTTTTATGACTTATGTTGTAACAGTATGTGCAGACAAAAAACCATAATGTGTTGAGTATTTGATACATGTATTACCATATTGCCATAAGGAACTGCTATTATGTTAGACACCAACTGATTTCGTGATAGTGTTGGATTTCTCTCACATATGCTTATGTTTTTGTACAGATGATCCTTTAGGAACATCTGCTAGTTTTGTGGTGGTATCTGCTGTTTCCTTTCAAAATTTGACCTTTTTGTCATTTAGTGCTGTGACTGCTGTAGAATTGTGTTATACCAGGATCCTTTTCTGAATTGAATTCTCATTAACTGTCAGTTTTTTGGGCTGTGATTTTTTTTTTATTTTTAGTTTTTAACTGCTGACTTAAGTGAGTAGAATGTCTTCCTTTTAATTGTTCAGATTGTTTCAAAAAGACTGGTATCTGTGGACTAAAGGTATGGATGGTAGTTCTCAAACTATTTCACTAGGGAAGTAGTTTTGGAACTCTTGTCTTGCAATTGAGGAACCCTTCCCCCTTTAGCTGAAGAGCAGATTTGAACAGTTAAACCAGATGTTATATATAAAAAAAAATTGCAATTGTAAGCCTGAATTTTGGTGTGAGACTTGATGTCTGGTAATTCACTTGTGTTTAAGATCTGGTGTTACTTCCTCCTTCCCTAGTTTCTCACTTAGTTGTTGTAGGAATATATTAAATCACTGACAACAATTTTTTTCAGTGACTTTGTTTAACTCACAGTTGTCTAGTCTAGCATGTGGCTATTTCTCACCTGTGTATTGCAAGTTTAAACCAATGGTCAGTTCATCAATACAATTCAGCACAGAACTCTGAATTTCCTGGCTTTTGCCTGTTTGAGCAATGTCAGATGGTGCTTAGTTGGATGCTTTGCAGTACTGAATAGTTGCTGTAGTTGTCAGTTTATTTGAACTGTGACAATATATCTGTTCTGCTAGTCCATACACTCAAGTGAATATAGGAAAGTATTCTTTGTGAGGCTCTGAAAATGCAAAGCAACAGATGTTACGTGCTGCACAATTATAGGTATCCTGGAAACAGATCTTTACACAGTGCAGAAAGTCTTGGAAAAACAAAATTTGACACGTGAATGATCAAGTTAAGGGTAACAGCAGTAAATCCTTATGACTAAATATAATTCTGTTTTGCACATACTGATCTGAGTTTGGGTAATTACATGCTTATTGTTGTGTCACCCTCCAGTCATTTGATGGAAGTTTAAAATTTATCTTGTAGTTATATTTTTCTGTGTTGTTTTGATACAGCATAGTAGAAATATAATAAGTATTCTCACTTAAAAATAACATATGAAAATGGCTTTTTATAAAAAAACTCTATGTAATTCTAAGGAGTGAAAATTCTTGTAAATAAATTGCTAACAGTAAATAGGAAAATATTCAAGATGTCTTGCTGGGTTTCTATGTGAAAATAGAGCATCTTTGCCTGGCTGATCTGCTGACTGTTCTGAAGATGGTTCAAAATGAGATTACTCCTGTCCAAGTCCTCTCCCTGCTCTCCTGTTTGTTGCATTGCCTTTTGGAGACTTGTCAAAGTGCTCTGTCAAGAAAGGTACTGAAAGATTTCACACTTGGGTGGTTTTGGGTTTCCCAAAGGCACGCTCTGTCACATCTATGTAATTTAACTTGGAGTGAGGTGATTAGCTAGGGATTAAAATTATCATAGTGCCAGTGAATAATACACTAACAGATAGATGGTTATAGATGGTGGTAACTCATGTCAACATCAAACTTTGAACAGATTTGTGATTTCATTCAGTGGATTCTGCAGCTGACACATTTTCCACTAAACCTAAGTGTATTGCATGTTACCATGATTGGGAATCTTTTAATTGTATACAGATGTCTGGTTTTAGTTTTGTATTGTTTCTGTTTAAGGAAAAAGAATACTCTGAGTGTTTCATGTCAAATGTAATGTTTCTTAGTCACTTGACTGCAACACACTCATTAAACAAGGCTAGTAGTAACTGGAGTTGATCTGAAAAACAATGCTTAGCAGAAAAAAGATTGCCTGGTCAATGTTTGTTTCTTTTTTTAACTGTAGTACAAATTAAAATTAAATAAGAGCTTTTTGTTTGTTTGTTTGTTTTTTAGGATTTACATTTGTTGAGTGGTTAATTATTTAAAATCTCATGGAAACAAGCAGGTGGTGATTTTGAAATTTTATCCCTAGATCTTACTTGTTTTCTGGAAACTGGGGAAGGTACACACAGAAATTCAGTACTGAACTTATAATGATTCATATGTATACGAATATTTGTCTTGCTTAAAGCAGATACTGCTTTTTTTCATCAGCCTTTAGCAATATTGATTTTATGTGGGAGCAGAGTCATAAAGTGAGTTCTTTCCTACAGCACATCTTCAAAGCTTTCACATTGTCACAGTTTTGGAGATTTGACTTGGCAACAGGACAGTGAGTCCAAGAGTTGGAATTTTGAGATCTTGAATTTCCAAGAGTTGAAATTGCACACAGTGTAAGGCATCGATCTCTTATTTGAATGCCATCAGCTTGGAATAAAAATCAGGAGCTATAGCTATACCATTCCTAATGTGTATGATTTTAGTTTTGTCATGTGGAAAATGTCACCTGTCACTTAAACAGTTGTTGGGATTATTTTGGTGAGGATAATTAGAACATAAGTAGAGACTAAAGCCGATGTTTGTATGCTCTATAAACCAGCAGTTATTTAAGCACATTTTGAATACTGTGTGCAGTTCTGGTGTTCTCAGCAAAGGTGATGTGGGGCTGGAGAAGGTTTAAAGGGTGACAATGGCTTCTGGGTGAGAGTGATAGACTAGGCTGGCACTTTTTGGTCTGGAAGGAAGGTACTTGAGATGGGGCCTGGACCAAATAGGTGGCAAATGTACAACATAAGAAATATGGTGCATCTAACAAGGCTGAGGAGAACCAGGCTGAAAACCAAATGAATAGCTAAGAGAAATGTAAAACTTACTGCCAAAGGATTGTTGATGCTAAAAGATTTTGTGGATTCAGATGGAGATGGAAGGCCTCATTTGAGTGCTGTTAAATGTATAGAAACCCCAGTGAGTTCAGGGCGTCCCAAATGAAAACAGGTGGGGAGTGGAAAAGAAGTGGTGGGAAAGAGAATAAATGCTTCCTTTATTCCTTCTCTTCTCTTAGCATCTGCTTATGGCTGTGGTTTGATATAAGATACTGGGACAGATGGACATTTGCTCTGTCCTGGTATTGCTGGTCTTACATACCAGAAACCAGTTAAATTATATTTAAATGATATTTTGAGTAAAAGCACCACATCACTAGTCTGCAATTCCACCTGTGTCTGCAGTGCCAAGCAAGATTTAGTGATAAAATTTGAACTTTAGTTTGTCTAGCCTTCCATTGGCAAGGTGCTTATTTTTGTTGGTGGAACAACACAGTTTAAAGAAAATGTGTTCATTGCCTGGACAAAATGCCAAGGGTTAATTTTATTAAATGTTTGTTAAGAATTACAGTGCAGATTGTATAGGAAACCTGAATTTCTTAGCCATAATTCCCTTCAAAATATTGTTCATATGAATGTTTATGATTATTATAGTCTTGGATTTTTTTTTACATATTTATATTTATTGTGGAGAAAGGAAGTTACATTCCAAAGACATAGTTAGACTTGTATAGGATAAGATCTGAAATCAAATTATTTAGTTTGATCAGCCTCAAAATAAGGAAAAGGTGTAGCTTCAATATGTTTTGCTGGTATTTTTCCATAAATATATTTGAGAAGATTCCTAATGTTCACAGACGACAACCCTTAATATAAAACATCCATGTCTGTTTGTTATGTCAGCCACTCAAAGATGTGTGCCAAGATATCACTGCTGATTATTTCTGGAACACAGGTGGTGATAATTTTCTTGCACTAATTTGCTTCATGGCTGAGTCAAAGATTATTGTATGATTTGTAAGGTGCGGCTGGATACGTGTAGAAACTAGTATTTGTTAAATTTACTTTTAGATGAGCAAAACAGGTTCAATATTATGACAGAGGAAAATTTGCATGAGATAGTAACAATAACACACTGTGCAAGTGTATGCTGGAGAGTTTGGAAATGCATCTTTCTGTTGCTGTGGGGGTGCTCTGAATAGGAATTGCTCCCTGACACTGCAGCCATATGCAAGGTAGTGATGCTGTGAGTAAAACCCATAGAATCGCAAGTAAGGTACTTAATTCAGCCTCACATGGGTAATGCCTGTGCATATTGGTGTAATGCTAGCATTTAAAATTTTGGGGGAGTAAAAATTTGTGTGTGTTATGGGAGATTTGAAGTGCATCTTTGTCACCGGATGTGCTTATTCAACAGTGAAAACTGATCAGAAACTGGCTTGTTTGGTTGTGGTGGGGTTTTCTATTTATTTATTTGTTGATATGTCAATCAGTAATCTTTCTGTTTGATTCTAATGCTTGGTACTAGGATTAAGAATGGATATGTAAATGTGAGGTCTATGTGCAGTTACCATGCTGGAGATAAGAGGAGCTGGTGGGTAGATGCTAAAGAACTTGCCTAAAGTACATTGGAGAGGTTTGTTTGAAGTTGTTGATGCATGCCAGGGTGCAAGGCAGACATTATGGAGCATTTTGGGGTGGGGTTTTTTTTTGGAGGGTTGTTTTAATGAGTGGCTCTGTTTTAAAGCAGTCACAAAAGAGGTAGGTGTCTGTATATAACTTAGTAAACTGATGTAATTTGATATAGAAGTGGAAATCATCTCTATACTTAATTTTGAATTTCATGGCTCTCAATGTTGACGTTTTATTCATAAACATTTTATGAATTCTGCACATTCTCTGAAATGCATTATCTTATCCTACTTTATGCACCAGTTATGTTACAATCCAAAATGGAGATCTCCAGATTTTTGAGAATCTCATGAAAATTTCAAACAATATTTTAAATGACACATTACCATTTATTAATGTAATTTCTGAACAGTATAACAGCATAAAATATTAAAACAACTCAAATTAGGGGCTTCACATGGTAATTTTGAGTGTATTTTAATTTTCAAAACAGCATTATATATAATTCTTTATAGACTCATCAGATTATTTCTTCTCCTAAACATTTTGTAGACCTGTTGATAGACTATAAGTGTCTGCTGCACACAGACCAAAATTTAAATTAGCTCAAAGATATTTATTCTTTGCAGTTTTCCTTTGCACTCGGGTGTGTTGCAGCAGCTCTCAGTGAGCATCCTGGGCACAGGTGGGCATCCTGGTGGTGTGCACCATGCAGGGAAACACATGGCACTACACAACATGGGGCAAAGAGCACGCAGTTGGAATTAGAAATCTTTTTATGGATACCATGGAAATTTGTGCTTGTTCGTGTACGGGGTTGTAATTTCTAAAAAGGGCGTGAGTGTTGTTGTATTGAACATTTGTGAGACAGGAGCACTCTAATGTAGTTGTCCTTCCTTTGTGCAGAGAGGAGCTATTTTATGAGCTTGTTTATGTCAATATTTTAATAATTTATCTTTATAACTGCTTTTGACTGTATTTTTAGTAACATTGGCACCCTGTGTACAGAAGATACAATCAGCGCTGAAAGGAAACTTGCATCCATCTGGAAGCAATAAACTTTTCTAAAAGACTGCACAGTGTTACTCAATCCTGTGATTTCTCACTGTGAGTGAAATTAAGGTTTGGTTCAGTTGTGTCACATCATATTGGTATCAAATCTTTTGTGAGAGCTTTGTCATAGTGTTAAGCTACAAAAAAAAAAAGAATTGAAATTGATGACAGTCTGAGAATGTAATTTCCTCGGTCACAGAATTATGCATCATTGCAAATGGAGTCAATTCTATATAATAAAAATAATTGTAACCCTGAAAAGCTTCTGGAATGTTGCATTTTGTAAGCTTTCTCTTCATATAATGTGCTAATTTGTATACTGCACAATTGACTGAGAATACCTTAAATTTGATGTTGCGTTCTAAGTGGTTTTTGTATTGTACATCTATCACGTAATATAAATTATATTTTTAATATGACAAAATGTTTTTAAAAGTTAGAGAAATATGAACAGTTTCCATAAGGAGAAAGGGGGGGGGAATCTATATTATAAACATAATTAACAAAATTCTAGCATTTTTTTTGGTGCTTTTCTTTTGTTACAAGTGTGATATACATGAGCAAAATAGGATTCATTCACCCCTGCAGGCAAAGTGGTGTAGCCTGCATTCTTCCTGCTCCTAAGTGGCAACTGAGCATTGGGGTGAGGGTTTTATGCTTGTCAGAGGATTCTGGTGGTGCTATTGCCATCTCTTGCCCTTGGGCTAGTGCAGGAGATGCAGATACAATGATACAAAGGATGGCAGAGTTTCCTTCATAAATCTCTGAAAAAAAAATCAAAACTAGACCATAGATCAATGAGGATAAAGCCAAACATGTAGAAGTTAGTGGATGAGCTCATCTAGCAGCTGACAGCTATGCTTTGATAACTAAGAGCATGACTTGCTAAGTAGTTTACAGAAGGAAATTGATTTGTGTTTAGAATGGGCTGCTCGTTCTTTTTTCCTGAAGAAAATGTTTCTTGAAAGCCTTTTCCAGATGAGACTAAAATTCAGATATTTGAGACATAATGAGCTCCCTGAAACACCGATATTTAACAATATGGATGGTTTCTAAATCTGTGTTTGAGGCTGAGGCAGATCTGGTGCAAGTAAGACTCCAAGTAAAAGTAATTATTAACTTGTATTTAATCAAACTCAGTAATGTTATGTGGCCATAAGATGTAATTTGTTTTCCCACTTCCTCTTATTTTCTGAAATGACAGAAGTAGTTGCTTTGATTGTAACATAAATTAGTAGGTACAAAACACTGTGTATGTGTGAGATGGTTTTGAGGAAATGTAAAATCGGCTCATGTTTCCTCTTTGGGGATTCTTTAATGTATTTCAGTTCTGCTAGCCCATTTTATTAAATCATGTAGGCTACTAGATACCAGTCTTCTGTTTAGTTCAGATGTCTCTCTGCAAATAAATTCCATTTTATGATGGATCTGTGTAAGACCAGTCATTTAATCCGATACATATGTTTGCAGAGGTTTTGGGAAATGAGGGAAATCAGTGATGCTTTTGACCCTGTTGTCACTCCAAAGTTTCTTATATAAGTCCTCTTACTAAATTAAAAGCCTCGAGGTTTCAGCCTAAATGAAAGGTTTGCAGCTACTTTTCAAATCATATTATGAAATTGGGCAGTGTGTGGGCCATATTCTTAATATAAAATGTAGAACTTTCTATAATATATTTCCAGACCTCTTTCTTGCTGTGTTGTTCATAAGGAAATGTAATTACTAGAAGCAAACCCTTTGCTTCATGCATCTTCTCAAATGCTTCTGGGTAGGAATCAGTCATTTTCTGCTTTGCTTCCTTTCAGCTTACCTTGTTATTCTAGCATTATTCCCAACAGATCTTGGTGTTATTTTCAAATTCATCATCTCCCTCAAATTCTTTCTTGTAGGATGAAGGGGAAACTCTTCCTTATGGTGAAGCCTTTTCTCTGGAACAGCATTAGGCCTCCTGATAAAGTTTCAATCAGACTTTTTTTTACAGAGGTATTTATTCAATAAGGTATTTGACTTCTTCTCAAACTGCCAGTTTCAGTATGTTTTTCTAATGAAATTCTGCCAATAGCCTGCAGTTAATAAGAAAGGTACTTCAGTGCTGTGTGTGAGAGATGAATCAAGACACCAGGGTGGATGGATGGATGGATGGATGGATGGATGATGGATGGATGGATGGATGATGGATGGATGGTCTGATGAGCCTCATTCCAAGAGGAAAGGCCTTTTCCATGGCTGGCTGGGCACCAGGCAGACCCAGCGTGCTGTGTATGAGTGTCACTCAGAGATCTGGTCATGCTCACAGGGGAAGTCCCCAAGCCTGGCCTTTCTCCACAAGGCACCAGCTCCAGCAAAACCAGCCTCTGAGCTGTACTAAACTATGCTCTTACAGCTTGGGATCCTGTTTTCTTTTTGTTCAGCCAGAACTAAGTAGTTTGGTGATGGTTGTTCTTTGCAGAAGTTTGCCTGTTGCAATCTTTTAAAGCTGTAGTGAAACTTAACCAAATTTTAAGTGCTTGAGTCTGGTCCAGATCAAGACTTCAAGGACTACACCAGATGTTCCTTCCTTCAGTTGCTGTGATAGGATGCTGTGCACAGGGCTGTACCTGCAACAGCCCTCTTGGTTTGGTGGGGATGTTCAGAAGCTCGAGGATTAGTTTTTAAGAGATATGGTGCAGAACAGGGCTTGGAATCAGCTGGTTGTGGTGTCTTGGGGGAAAGAACCATTTGAAAAGTGGTGAGAGACAAGAGGAGAAGAAAGGTAGGAGGTTTTAGATGGATTTACTCATGCTGTGAATATAGTGAAATAGTTTAGAAATAAGTGAAATTATTCTGTGATGTAATGTAAGCCTTTACCCTATGACTGAGATTTGCATTGGAAAATTACTGCTTGTTTTTGGCTAATATTGTGTCAAAAAATTGAAACCTGAAGTACAAATTTGTTCTGGAATTTTATTTTTTAATCTGTTCATTATTCTTCTTAGAAATATTCTTTTTATAGGTAGCTGTCTGTGATAGTAATTTAAAATAAGACGACTTCTTTAAGCTAGATTAGTAACTCCTTGTCTAGTGAAACATAACTGAATGTGTCATTATCGTTTTTGTAAAGTGAAATTTTATTCTGAGATTAATAATTTTTTTAATGTATAAGATGTCACTACAGCTTGAAAGAATGAAGAGAAGCCATTGTGCATCTTTTCCAGTTCTTGCTGACTCTTGTTGATCTGTCTGATCTTCGGGGAGTTGGCAATTGGAAGTGAAAATGCACAGCAGATTGGCTCGAGCCATGTTGACTTCCTGCTGATGAAAAGAGACAGTCCCAGTTCCTCCTTCTTCCCTGCTGTGAATTTTCTTAGCACTTTGTAGCATCTCTAGTTTTATAGGACTTGTGTTGAACTGGTTATACTAAACTTGTCAGAAGACTAAGCCAGGGGAAAAGGGCAATCTCTGTTACTTTAAGGAGTTGATTTGACTCAGCTGGGTTTTGCCCAGAGCCAGACTTCAGGAAAAGGGCTGGACTGCACAGTCATGGCAGGTGAGTCCAGGAAAGGTGTCTGTATTGGGAGAGGGATTAGCAGCAAGCTATTGCATTTGCTTGGCAAAATACATCACTTCTCCCTAAGGTTCTCTAGAGAAGGAGAATGAAAATGGGTTGTATTCCTGTCAGATGTTTTTAAGCTCAGTTTTCTGCCCTGAAGGAATACAGCTGCTGCTGCTGCAAGTGAATAGCTGCCATTAAAAGGTGAAGTGAGTGGTTGCACCCTGCTTTTTCTCTCCAGCTCTGCACAAACTGAGATGCATCTCTTCACTCCCTTGTAGTACTTTCTGAGCTCCTTGCTGCTCCCAAGCAGGTCATTGCACGCAGTCTGAGAAACGTGTTTCTAGATTAGGGCCTTGCTTGTGTTAAACTTCTCCTGGAACACCTTTTAAAAGGACTAGAGTAAGGTAAAACTAATCTTCAAACAAAAAAGAGTGCCTCCCCAGCCTGGCCCCGGCTGTACACCTTCTCCTCCCTGTTTGATACTTCTGACATGCAGAAACTGGAATTTTGCTTTTTCTGCCTGCAGAAGAGGGTAAGAGGCATAGCATCAAATTTTGCCAGGCATGTTGCACAACCTATCCTTTTATTCCTGAAGAAATCATTCAAAACTCTTGTGTTTTGAAATAGCTTTTCTCTCTCATGTTTAGAGTACTTAAATAAGTGCTAAATAGCCAGAAAAGGCTTACAGTTTTTCTTGGCTTTTCTGGCAAGAATGATCCTATCTGTTTTTCTCACTACCAGCCCTCCTCAATCAATAAGTAGCTGAAAACTGTAGAGGTTTTATGAATCAGCTGCATGCTGCTTACTGTGCTTTGCTGATTTACAGTGAAGGAAAAATGGACTTAGTAACTGATGGGCCAATAGGTGCTGGTTTATATGTATCAGACCTTATATTGAATATTTCTGAACATAGATTTATAGGCACACTGTCAAAACGAATTTAATTTTTCATTCTATTTGTTTTATTTTTGTGTTTATAATAATAGAGTTATGTTGTATTGTATGTCTCGAATGTTATTTTGAAAGTAGTGTTCATACAGTGTAGGATGGTCTGTGATCAATTTTATAATAAATTAGTGTTGTGTAGTAAAATACTTCTTTAATAAGTACTGATCACTGTATTTTCTTTGGTATGGTCTTGATGATTTTTTAAAATTTCCAATTATTTCTGTTAAGTTACAGTGCACCCAGCTATATCAATCAATTATTAAGGAATTAAAATTTGAGTATGTAGTGTAAAAATGTGTAAAAGATTTATTTATTCATTATAGTCAGGGGGGCTAGGTATCTTGCCAAAGGTCATAGGAAGCATTTGTGACCAAGGGAGTATAAAACTCTTTGCTTTGTGTCCAACTCTTGTACTTGAATTATAGTCACATTTCATGTCTGTTTTCTGATATTTTCCATGTACTCCAGATATTTGTTGTGGAAATCCAGTCCTTAAGTACCACTTCTAGATGTTGGGCCTCTGAGGTAACATAAGCAGTCCAAAAAGTAGAAGTGTTGGTGTTTATATTTAAATACCACATTTTCTTTAAAACTGTTCTATTTTTCAGTAGTACTGCTTTTTTTCTTTGAGTATATTTTCATCAATTTTGCTGTAAACATGAGGTAGTATTTTTGTTTCAAGCCTAGTTTAACACCCTTAACTAATGTAAATTTGGTTTACTATTTACAATTAAACTCTATTTGAGTTTAATTTTGCTGTAAACATGAGGTAGTCTTTTTGTTTAAAGCCTAGTTTAACACCCTTAACTAATGAAAATTTGGTTTACTATTTACAATTAAACTCTATTTGAGTGTATTGGTTCCTCATCTTTTAATTTAGCGCAGTGTAGTCTACTTAGACATAATTTTTTGTTCAATAAGAGATTTGACTACCATAAATAGAAAAAATGTAGGATAGTCTCATTGCTTGAAATTAGTGAGATGACAAATAGTGGCATAAAACTTCCTAGAAATTCATCTATCTGGGTAGATTTTTATTTTTTTCTGGCTGTATTTGGAAAAAAAAAAGTAGACATGTGCAGAAACTGTGAGTACAATTAGCGTCAAGCAGATAAATCCAACTCTAATCCTGTTTACGCTCTACATCAGACAGATGTGCTGAGATTGATTTAGACAAGCCCTTGGCTTATAGTAACTTTTTTTTTTAAGTGCCATATATTCTGGTTTTGTTAGATCTTTGCTAAACGTTAAGTGCTGCTCGTTTTGCTCTTTCCTAACGCCTGTAACCTACTTTGTACAGGTTCCCTCTCTGCTTTCATGATGAGAGGCCAGCCTGGTAGAAGAGATTATCTTTATTCCTTGTAATTAAATTGACTTTTTTTTTTTT
>VWYI01025690.1:0-10466 GCA_013399455.1 Anthoscopus minutus | reverse complement strand
GTGTATGCATCAGCCGGGATTTTTGCTCCAAACACCTGGGGCCCAGCAGTGCTGGCAAACAGAGGCAAAACAACTGTTGAGAACCTCTGCCTTTTCAGAGCTGTTGGTGACTGATTCACATCTCCTGTTTAACTGCAGGTCAGTACCTTTTTTCTGTGTACACTTACTGTTTACGTACCTGAAGAAGGCTTACTTGTGGTTTTTGACATCTCTAGCCAACTTCAATTAAAGCTGAGCTTTTGCCATTTAAATCAAATCCCTGCACACCCTGACAACGCCCTTGTAGTTCTCAGTGGGTATCTACCCATTAAGAAGATAATACATGATTAGCAAATGTAACTCCTGTCATTCCAGCCTGGGCACTTGTTACAATTTGAGAATTTACAAGGATCAGGCTTTAGACAAACTTTTGAAGAATCCAGGTAGGATCTTCCACTTGAGACTGAATTTTCTGCCTTGGAATCTATGAATAGTTTCATTGTGTATCTCCTGTCCAGGAGAAAGTCCATGAGAGACAGTTACGTGATTGAGCCAGTTCTGTGTTTTCTCAGTGATCACCATTAGTCTTCTGTAAAAACTGAAGGTGCGCTTTGGTTGTTAATTTCTTTTTTCTTTACAGATCATACCTCTCATAAGGGGTACTGAATTTTATTTTCACACATCTTTGGGATAACAACCACTTTTCCAACATAAAATTTTTTGGCTGCATCAAGCTTACCCTTGTACGCTAAATTTACGTTACATAAATATCACACTCCTCACCTAAAGTTATCTCCTAAAAAAACTGATTAACTACATTCCAACCCATATATAATGTTATCTTTTTATTCAGACTAAACGGAATCTATTTTTATTGAACTTTTCTTGACTTCAAGGCATACAGGGTTCTGGGTACAGCTCTATTGAGAACTGATCACACTGGATACCTGATGGTATAAGCGAAGGGCTAAAATGAAACTAACCTGTGATTTAGCAGTTTCCATAAGAAAAAAGTCAAGCAAACCCAATATAATTTCTAAGGAATGAGAGAGAAAGGAAAGCCATCCATGACAAACTTAATGCATGCTTTTACCAAGGACTAAAGTAGTTAAGTTCTAAAATGCCATCCTGGACCAGAAGGTCCTTCTCCAGGTTAAGGGGTACTGCTGCATGCATCCAGCAACCAAAGTGCATAGAGAAGACAAAATGACAGAAAAAAGAAGCTGATTTGTCAGTAAGTTAGATTATCCTCAGAGGTGTTTTTCTTCTATGCAGATTCACACTTATTCAATCCTCCCCTTGTGCATTAAGTTCCATCAGAAATGGTGAAGGGGCCTATGGCTGGGCTTATCCAGGGTTTACCATGTTGACAGGAAAGAGAACTACCCTGTTCCTGCAGAAATAGAAAAGGCACAAACACACTTGGGCAAAACCACATTCATAATATGAACAGGTATACAGACAGCTTATCTATAATACCTCTCTACTTCAGATGATTTTTCTTACCTGTAGATAATGTGAATTCTTTTGTATAAAATAAAATTTAAATGTAAGAGAGAAAAATGTTATAAGTTTAATTGCACTATATTTATTAACATTTTACAGATAGCTGATTTAAGCCTTGTTATCTCTATGGGCCTTAATTCTGAATTTTCAATATGATGAAAGTCTTACTTCTTGACTAAACCTAAAATGCAAATCCACACTTTAAAAAATTTACCAAGGTGAATAAAATGTATTCCCTCTTGGTGCATTCTCTTAAAACACAATGTGTGCTTTGAGACATTTCTCATTAATGCTTTAGGCCATTTCATGTTTATAAAATCAAGTCATTATTGTAAAAACCTTCTGTGACTAACAATATTTGTAACAAGTTACATATTACATGGCTGTAAAATTCTGACTAGATTTCTGATCCTTTGCCACATTTCGGTAATAATCTTGGATGCTGAACCATGACTGGTTCATAATAAATAAAGAATTTAATAAAAGGAGAAATACAAATTGCTCAGTGCTCTGCTAAGTGCTTCTCCCATGTGTAAAGTATACATCTCAAATAATGTGCTGACTAAATTCCTGAGGACAGTAACACTTCAGGAGAGGTGAGGGAAAGGATAAGTTCTGGGCCTGACAGTGAGACTAATAAGAATATATCAGCTCTGCAAAAAATAAGTCATCTTAAGAAGTCAACCTAACTGAAATCTGGAAATTCAATGAAGAAAAATTAACTTTGGTTACTCAAAAATCCTATTTATAACAGTAACATTGGAGTACTACTCCATTTCTACCTTCTACAGAGAAAAATACAGACTTCTTCAACAAGAAATCAAAGGTTGAGTTTATCTTCTGTCATGTAGAAAAGCATCTGTCTGCTCATTTTTCTTGTAAAACTTTATATATCCCACAATCCTGCAGTTAAAGAAAACAATTTCAGGTTAAAATGCTTGCTTAACATAAAAGTACTTTCCCCACTTGCTTTTACTTTCCTTTAGTGGTTTAGAAGTCACTAAGTCTTTGGCACTGAATTACACTGGGTGGTTTTACACTTCTTCCCTGCATAAACATGCAACAAATGTTTTTGCTAAGATATGTTCATGGAATTGTAGAGTTTTAAAAGGAAAAATGAGACCAATCTGATTTGTATATTACCAACCATTCTGCTTCACCCAGTTACAGTGAACAAAATCTAAATAATTGTGTTTGGTGAACATGTATCCCCTAGAAAAGGTTTTACTTGTCTTGATTTGAAGACACCAAGAACAGATTAACTATTGGGACAAACTACTCACAAAGTTAGGATTTGTCTTCATTGTTAAAAATATGGTTACTTTCTCTTTGAGATGACTGGCCTCATCCTCTGGCTGACATTCTCCTACTAAGGAGTCTTTAACATGTGGTGGCAGTAACCGGAGACTAAAAGTCATCTTCTGCCCTTTCTTTAGTTTTCATAGGAGATCAAGTAGCGAGTTGCTTTGACACAGTATCCTATCTCCAGCAGCGGTTAAAAGCAGGTGCCTAAAAGAAATATGAATAGGGCTGCAATATATAGGACATGTTAAAATATTCACTATTCTTCTTATTTCCACCCCCTGCTTTGTAAGGTCTTTCCTAAAGATGAGAAGTGGTTTATGTTTTTAAATATCCTCCACTGGCTTCTCTTCTAAGGCTGGATTGTGTTGAGTTTTATTTTGAACTCAAATACAACTACTGCAGTGGCTAGGGATACAGCCAGTGGCGTGGCTGTCCTTCCCTGGAGGAAGGAGACCCATTAGGGTACAGCTTGTCACCCTCTTCTTAGGGGAAAAAATCTTGGCTGGCCCTGGTTTCAGGTATGGCGAGGTAAAAAAGCTGCTTGCCTACAATGCCTTTCAGCTTCCATAGATTCTGTGTTTCTCACTGGTTGTCCCTTCTGACCCACCCTGACCTCAGCTGATAAAAAGCTGTCTCCCTCTGACATCAGCAGCTTTTGTTTCTGGATACTCTGGGAGGACAGAGCTGAATTAAACCTCCTCTAGCAAGGCTCCATCTCTCTTTCTTCTGTGGCCTGAGAGCTGTTTTCACTCAACCAGCCCTTGTAAGGGCTAACAACCTGAAACCACAAAAGCAACTGCTGAGGTGCCTGAGCCCTGAGAGGTCTCGGCACGCCACCACCACCACCACCACACAGCAGACTTTAAACCACCACCTGTACAATATCCTCGGCAAGGAGTTCCACAGCTTAACCTTATTCTACATCTAGAACCACCTCTGTTTATTTGGAATAACAAGGCTTACTAGCCCCAGTTAAAAATCAGGACATTAAAAATCTGTGCTGATTTTACTGCTACAGTATACAGAAGTAACTTGATCTTATGCAATATGTTTGAGCTCATCCATCATGAGGTTGTTTAACCTAATTTCTTGCTACAGTCTCCTAACAATTCTGATTGAACTGGCTACTGTAATTAGCCTCTAGATACTTTCAGAAGTAAGGAATTTACAGAATACAGCCCTCCAAGCTATAGTTTTAACCTATATTTTAGATGCTACAGGCATGCTACACGTTCCTTTGCCCATGGTACATCAGAATGCCAAAAGCTTTCAAATAACCTAAACAATTCATTGTGACTGGGTTTTTTTTGTGTCAATTCCTTATAAATTCTATCACCAGTGATTTTATATTATTATTTTATATGTTTATATTCCTGTGTGATGCTTGAAGCACTTAGACCACTGTACCCTGTTTAGTGGTAATTCTATGCCAACAAGTACTCTCAACAGTTAGCTGTTCTTAATCCATTTTATATATCCTCTATTGATACCACATAGTGTTACTTTAAATTAAAATATCCAGCACTAAATCGAATACATAAATCTCTGCAATCATGCTCAACAGGCTTGAAATGGCCATAAATGATTACATCAGGCTTATCTGAAAAAGTTTGTTTTTCATAAAATCATTTTCACTCTATAAATTATACTCACTGTTAGTTCTTCAGGAACAGAACAATATTTATGCCTTCCCACTGTTTCACTGAAGTTGGATTTCAACCTCTGTGACCAATCGTCATCTATTTGGTTTTCGAAGACTAGAACTCATTAGCAGTGTTTTAGTAGACTGGCATATGCCCAGTTATCCCAAAATCAATAGCACTGAGAAAAACATCCTCACCACCAATTCTTATTTGTTTGTAGGGTACAAGTTAACAACTCTCCTCATGCCACAATGATTATTCTTATATAAAGAGAGAGAGAGAGAGAGAGAGAGAGAGAGAGAGAGAGAGAAGGTAGTGCTTAATATCCTCCTCACTTTATAGACTGGAAAGTACCCCATTGTTCTCATATAACATTATTACATGACTTGTTTCTTTACAGAAGAGGAACTGAATTAAAAATTGTCTTGGTTATCATTTGCTATATTGGCATTTGCATCCACTGAAGGGTCTGTAACACAAGTGGTATTTATTTCTACTTAACACATTACAATTCCTCATTTTATAACTATTTCATACTTCTGACCACACACTTCTGTTTTGTTTATTTTTAATTGCTGTTTTTACTGGTGAACAGATTCGTTCTTAGTCAGATTTTTTCACAAAGATTTTTAAGTTGTGATATTATGGGATTTTGGCCAATTGAATCTCAAAGACATACAACTTTTCATTCACAATTTTTTTTCCCAATAGTTTTACTCCTTGGTTCTCTTAACACTGAGATTTTTAACCTTTTCAATTAAACAAAAATATAAAGCAAGCAAGTATTGGTTGAGTCTATTCTCTGTTAATCAATAGTGAACGAAATTAGGTCACGATTCTCGGTTTCTAGGCAACCACTTACTTCCAATTCATTTATTTAATTTATCTTTATCTATCCTAATGAGGTCCAAAATAGGTTTGACTGCTGTTTGGGACTGCATCTACAGTAGTATAATCTATACTTCTTACACAGGCCAGTGATGATTAGGTATACAGGATTTCTAGCACATGGTGCACAGACTGAACTTCTCCAAAAACTTCCTTCCTTTCACCATGATGATCTATTATTTAAAATCTATTAATGAAGAAAGTGGTGACAAAAAATTAATCTCCAGATGTCAGGAAGAAATCAAGTTCTTAAATAACAATCCAGTGTACAGTCTCATATTCTTTGGCTTGCAAGTAAGAACAGAAATTTATTCATAGAAAAGCATGTCTTGTTTCTAATTCATAAAACAATGAAAAATATTTAAATAGCCTTCATAAATCATTATACATCAAGTTAGTCTTTTTCCTGTTATCTGCCTCTGATACCCACTTCAACCCTTCTACAACTATTGTCAAAACAACACCCTTCTCCAACTTCATTTTTCCACCTGCTTCTTCCTTTTACTCTGACTTAGGTACCACATAACCAGCTGATGTCCAGCCTTTCTAACCCCTACCAGTAATCACTTATCATGCAAACAGCTTTTACACTTCTGTAAAAACTCTCCAAGAATCTCTATTTAACTTACCTACCTTGTGCTTCCTCCAAAGGTATTTGGATTTAATTTCATTTTTTCAGGGAGAAGTGTAACAATGAAGCCACCACATCTCATAGAGCGAAGTGTAAACCTCCTACTCAGATTGTTTTTACCATTTATGTAAAAACTACCACATGACTTACAGGCAATCCAGAAAGAGCTTACAAGCTGGACCTATGTCAGACAAGTAGGCAGTAGTGGTTACTGAAGCCATCACTTAGCCATCTTGTAACCCAGCCACATGCTCAAACCATTCTATCTTTTACAGTGAAGCAATAAAAAGAGAAAGCCATTGCTACTTGCTCAGTGGATAATAGGCACTCTCTCCTAACTCTCTGATTTTACCTGTTCCCTTTCCTGTGAAGCTTTTGTTGTAAAGCCAAAGTTCAATTTGAATTTCTAATACAAGAAAATAATAATCCTAAACCCAAAGAAATTATAAGAAAATACAATACTAACTTCAAAAAGGCATCTGTTACAGACAAAAACTACAAATTACTTCCTAATTTATTACAGTGAATACTTAAAGTTTGGTTTGAATAAACTCAGGCTTTCATAGTTTTGAAATCTAATTCAGGGGAAACCCAGGTCTAGCAACTCTAGAATAGGATCAGATACCTATGTTTTAGCATGCTTTCATATACATGATTGTTTCTGGCAGTGTCAAAGTTATCAACTCATGTTTGCAGAGCAGAATAAATGTTCCCTGTTTTATTGGGAGATTCCATGTCACAGCCTTAAAACAGTGTCAGAGAAAGTTCTCCTATACAAAGTTTTACACCTATTATAGACAGGTACAGAAACAGAAAAGATGTCTTTACCCAGGTATTCCATTCCAAGATCAGTTATTGAGAATAAAAACATGAACATCAATTTCATAGAACCATAGAGTAAGTTTTAGTTAGAAGAAAAAAAGTCATTTAATCCAACCCCAATTTAATTCAGAAGGCTCCAGGAAGCCCATATAAAACTCAGCAGACAAGTTTGATATGTTACCACATTATTTTCATTAGCACTTCAAAACACACTCATTAGTCTTCTGTGTTGAGTGTAGTGTTAGCCATAGGCCGATCTGACTTAATTACTGCCTGAAGAAGGAACTGGTTTCTACAAAAACAAATTACAGTAAATCCTATTCTTTTGGAACAGATATAGAACACAACATTTTCATTTGTGGTTACAATATGGTTTAGTTTTTCCTCCCTACACACATGGATGTCCATTTGCTGCTAATATAACTGTACAATCATGCAAGCATTTTCACACACAAATAATAGCAGACATTCTCCCACACTTCAGTATGTTGGCTACTCAACATTGTACAACACACAAGCACATACACTAAAGAGTAAGAAAATTTAAAAGTCAATTAAGTTGTCATAATTACCACCAGTACTGTTCTAAATCTAACTCTTAAATTACCACGACTTTTTATCATGATATATTTTTGTCTCTAATTACTGTACTTAACAATTATCTATCTTGATCCAAGACTGCTGATTTATGCAGAGAAAGGTCTCCCTCATGTGGAAATCTGCCTACCAACTGTAAAATAAAAACTGCATTTTGGTCCTTAATAAAGGTTTCATTGCTTAGATTTGCAGATTCATTTGGGGAAAGTATCACTTCATATGTTTTTTACAATGTTTTTCCTTGGAGCTATCTAATGATTACAGTGTGAAAGAAAAAAACCATTTTTCTGGTTGACAGAAGACAGAAGACAGAATCACAAGAATTTTTACACATATAAAAAGATGGCAAAATATTGTAAGCAAAAGAATGTAAGGGAAATCAATCTAGGCAAAATTAATTTGGGGCAATCTTGTATCCCTCAGTTTTCTCAGCTTTCCATTCTGGTCATGCTGAATACTGCTCAAGATCTTCTCATACATGTGATTTCCATGTACTGCCTTTTCAGGACTCAGCAGAACTGTGGCCTAAAATTGCCACTGACCATAATAGTTAGAGTTCACCTAATTGTGTGGTGTGGTAAAACTATACAGTTAATCTGTTTCAACTACAAATAGTTAAGATTCCTCACATGTAACTGGTGCAGTTCAAAGATAAATTCGTTCAGATTTTCCATTTCAGAAACACATTAAGCTCATTTTTAACTCCCCAGTTTCAATGATTTGAAAGAAAAAGGCAAAAAATGAAGTTCCTCACTTTGAGAAACACTCACAAATTGTGATAACAATCCCAATTTCATGTTTTTTTCCGTAAAACAAATGGATAGCTTTGACCTAAAGTAAATTATACTAGTTTTCTTTTGCAAAAAAAAAGTCTTTTGAGTTACCAGGCACATTTTCTTACCTCACTGTTGAGCAAAAAACTATAGATCCCTACCATGTTACAACTGTGATTCAAATGTCTAAAATATGTTGGGTAGTAAATAAAATTTAAAAGCTGTTCATATGCATGTAATAGTAAAATCACAGTAAGATATGGTACCTTAGACAAGAAAAGTGCACTTGGATTAACAGCTTTGCCTGAATGGTGTAGAGTTGGTTTGTAAGACTAATTTTTCCTAATTTTGCATAAAAATTGCAGAATAATTCCTTAATGACTTTCACACCCCCACAGATGAAACTATTAAATCTATTGCACTTTTTTGTAGCATCTCTGTATGCCACTGTACACTGTACACACTGGAAAAGAATGGGAAAACTTTTAATTGGCTTTTATCATTCCCATCAGGGATATCTTATTTCCTTCTTTCGTTATTTGTATCTCAAAATACTTAAAAAACCAACTGAAGCCATTATAATTACTCGAGTACAATATTTCAGTGCCAGTGTTGATGTAATTTGGAAAACAAAGACCTGACTTGAGAGTGGTGGAATAACTGACAAATTAGCCACACATTTTGGCTGGCTTCTCCCCTTTTTAGTTATACTATGGAAGTATATAAATAGTACAAAAATTCAACACGCATCAGATTTAGGCCTAAAAGTATCACACAAACATCTCTGCTGTAAAGGTATCTGGGGCAGCTTCTCAGTCTTGAAATTTGTCAGGTAGCTGGACTGAATTTAAACAACAACAAAATCAAACACACTTCTATCCATTAAAGACACTGGTGAGACATCAGTATAAGAAAGAATACAGAATAAGAATGAAACTGTTTCCTTTATTGCTTGTTATATTTTTTTTATCCCCTTCAGTTTTAAAATTAATTCACAGGACATAATTTAAGTGCATCTCTTAAAAGAGAAACATGGCATTAACTCCTCATATTGATTACTATTAATTAGTATTGTTTCAAAGAAGTTTTCAAAAATTGCTCAGCTTCTGCACATCTCAGAATTTTTCCCTGATGTGCTGAATTTTGTAGTTCTATGAAATTTTCTTTTAAAAGTCACATTTTTATTTATACAATTTTAAAAAATCATGAAAAAATAACCCAGTTCTCCTAGACCAATACATAGTTAAAATGTGAAATTTCCAGCTCATTCCATACTTTTATGCTATTAAAAAAGAACCACAACTTTACTGAACATGTAATCCCTTACTCAATAGGAAAGCTCTCTGACTTGGTTTACGCTCCAAGAAATTTTGTAGCATATCCATTCCATCCAAAGATCCTCCAGGTTTCAAAATGAGGTTTCTGTATTTCATCCCAGCCTGACAGAAGGTAAAGCACAATGTTAGTACTTGTTTTGCCCAGTGCCCCTTTTCCTGCATTTGTTGCATATTTAAAAATCTATTCATGATAAAATACCTTTCCTCCTTCCAGATTTTCCTAGTACTAAATTAGGATATACCAGGGTATACCACAATATAATTTAGATCTGCTGAAAGAACTCAAGAGAGCATAAATTTGACCAGCTCTAAAAAAATTATTTTCCTTGTGTTTTTACACTGGTTTTGAAGCTACAATCACAACTTGTTTGAAGACATTCTATAAAGCATAACAAACACACAACCTCAAAATCTTCAGTGAAGGACTACCCCTGCGACTGACAGGCAGGAAGAATGAACTCAACATCCTTTCTCCAACTGATGATTTATCTTTCTTTAATCTCTCTTTGGATAACAGAGATGATACTTCAGAGATAAGACCGGTATAGCATTGTGGAATGGCATGGCACTTACACCCATATAGTACACATAGTTGTACATATCATACACAGAAACACATCTAACCCACCTATTAAAATATCTTAGAGAAAATAAGATTTAAGTCACGTTTCAGAAAGAAACATTCAGAAATAATGGATTCCTTTACAAAAATCAATGACGTTTCTGAGAAAACAGGTAATGGGGAGTTTCTTAACAAGAAGTTGTGTTTTATAGAACATATATATTTGGAGAATTCTGGGCTTCTGAGACATGACTACAAATGAAAAAATATTATTTTGCATGCATATGTCCCAATGTTTCTGATATTGAAGAAGACAATGTTCTTCCTTTTATTCAGTGTATATACACATACACACTTCCCCACAACTCAACAAGACCACATTGCTTCCTCACGTTGTTGGGGGTTAGGATTTTTCCTTTTGTT
>VWYI01025663.1:1651-15909 GCA_013399455.1 Anthoscopus minutus | reverse complement strand
AACTGCTATTTCTTTTCCCATATCTGTGCCTGAAAGGCCCTTAATTTCAAAGTTATAATAATTTGGAGAGAAGAGGGTCACATTTTCCCTTCCAGGAGTCCTGCTTTCATTAGCAGACAACTGTCTTTCAAACCAAGACACCCCAAAATACAAAAAGCTGTAATTTGATGTTTGCAAATGTTACATCTATGTTTTGGTTAATAGTTTTCCCATTATTCTCTGAAATAGTTAAGATTAGAAGTTATTTGAACTTCCTTAAATTTAAATTTTAACTTCAAGATTGGAGTTTTACAAAATAGCAATATATATCACAAGTTTTGTAGTAATAAACACAAGAATTGACAACTATTACTTTCTTTAACCCAGTGGGAATAACGGAAAGCCACATGTTTGTAACATAGATAAGTCACAAATAGGTAGATGAGCAGGCAGAGAAGTTGCTCGGCTCTTTGTCAGCCACCTGGTATTCTGGGAGTCCTGGCTGATAAACACAGCCATCCCCATCTGAAGATGGGGAGTTATAATTAATTACCATGACATTGATAAATTTCTTTTACCATCTTCTCTTAATCCAGTGGTACATCTGCACTAAGTCCCCCGTTCACTCTTCCAACATGAAGAGTCTATTTATAGACTTAGATTCATGTTTCATTTGAAAAAAGAATGGTTCCCAGGAAAATGTGAGCTCTAGTTCTGTGCTTGCACTGGGCTTTGTCAGACATTACATAAGACCTTTGCTCATATTGGCCTCCTGCTCCTGTTTTTTTAGATCATTCTTTGTATTATGTTTCCAGTGCATGTAGATAATTTAATTTAACATTTTTCTAAATGCCAACATGCAGGAAGGCTGACCTTATAAGATCATAATTAGAATTATTTATATACTGTAAAAATGTAAGTAATTAGGAATTACTGGAAAATGTGAGATTTAATTTTTTTTCTTTTTAAGAATTCATTTTGCTGGAATGGAATGAAGTTAAAGCCTTAATTACTTTTCAGCTTCTGTCTTATACTAACCTTCTACTTGATCATGCTATTTCTTTAACTGTGTGTAAAGTTCCCTTTGGCAGCAATGGCTTTCCTCTTTATTGCTTTGTTTCACTGGGTTGTTATTCCAAAGCCTCAAAGTTCTAATAAGTTATGTTAGCAGGCTTAAAAACTTGTGTAAATTATGTCTTCAGGTTACTGAAGCTAATGTAGACTTCTGTCTTGATAGCTATGAAGTAAACAGGGCCCCCATCTGTGTTGGACTGGATACCATTTATACTATTAACCACTGCAGCCTGGCTTGCCTGGGACATAAATGTGATCATTGATGAGCAATTAGGAAACAGTTTTATGGAGATCTGGACTTTATGTAGCAGCCTGTTGGGGCAGAGATGCAGCCTGTTTTCTGAAGGTCAGAATGTGTCATGAGGGGATGAGCTCACACTGGAGAAGGAAACACAATTTTAGTGAATATGTTTTGGTAATGTGGGGAAGAGGGGAGGTAAAAGGCTCTTTTTTGGTGATGCGAGTTTGTTGACACTTGACCACAGACATTTTGATGCCTGAAAGCTGATCACAGGCAGTTTTATTTTTATTTTCATTTTCATATTTATATATATATTAAAAAAAAAAAGACTGCTCAGTCTGAGTTTCAAGGAAAGGCAATGTTTTGATGTAACACAATATGGCACATATACTTCTATGCTTTTGTATGCGTTCCAATATATGCAACAAATACTTGAGAGAAACAAAGAAAAACCTTCAGGCTGCTTGTTTGACAGCTTACTTCATTTTAAAGTTGAATAAGTATGGAACTACTAAGAAGAAGAACACTGTGAGCAGTCATTTCTACTCCAGAAATTAAAACCCATAAAACTAGTATCCAAGCTTACCTTTGCTACTCTGCACAGAAATGGAAAGGACTGGTTTAAAGCCACGCTCAGGACTGTAGAAGATGAGTAATGAAATGAGTTCAGCCTGTCTTAACTTCAGTTTTGGGTCAAGCCTAGCTTCAGCCATGGACTTCCAGAAACTAAGGAAAATACTGTTATTGAGACATTTAAATGTCACACAACATGCATGGCGTAAGCACCTAGAATGGAGATGAAGATAAGGTGTTAAATAGTTAAAGATTCGGTGAGACACTGCAACAGACTCTGTATAGTCTCTCCCTGTCAAAAGGTAAGTTAGCAGTAGCATTTACAGCAATAGCAGAGTTTCTATTTAACCATGGGAATTCCTAACCCTGCTTTCAGTCTTGCCATGGTCTTGGCCTATTAAAAGTCTTATAAGATTTTAGTACAATTCTAAGTTGCTCATAAAAAGTTGCTTTTTTTCAGTTTCTGAATTTTCTCACTTTTAATGTTATAATCTGTCTCCTTAACTGTGGGTTAGAAGGACTAAAACATCAGGTTTTTTTCACAATATTAGGATTTTGTGGTATCTTTCCTCTATTTTATATCTTCTAGCATTGCCTTCTGAGGCTTTTTGGGCACCTTCTAGCATTGTTACTGGGAGATGGGTAGATGTCTGCATGAATCATAGTCCTGGCTCCTTTGAGGAGCTATTTTCTGTGATGAAAACCACCAGGTTTTTCACTAGGCTGCTGTATGAGCCCCATGCTTGAAGCTTGAACTCAGTCTTTAGAGTGACTTGGTGGCTTGTCAGACTGGCCAGTTTGGGTGTTTAAATCCAAAACCCCATCCTACATCTCGTGACATCTTTAGCATTTGACAATTCATCTGTAAGTGGGCTGGACGAAACGTTGTGGCAGCCTAATTCAGAATAAATTATTTCAGTAGCAGGCAGCAATCCTTTGACTTACCTGAACAGAAGAAGTGAGACAACTGAGCTGGATGCAAAGCTTAGAGAGTAGTCCCAGTAAGGAGCCTGACTTCTCTGAAATCAGATCCTGCCCTGACCCAGATTAATTACTCAGGAGTTGTTCCCGCAACCAAATTCCTGCTGTCAGTGTGTCCAGTGCTGCCTGCCAGGCCTGCCAATGAAAATAGAGCAGTTGTAAACCCTGAGAATTATCCCTGTGGCTGGATGTAGTGTCCTATCAAATAATTATCATGTGATAGGGCCCCTAGTGCTTTCCAGCTTCTCTGGTTCCCCTGATGAAATATTAATATGCTTTCAACATTTAAGGTTATTATTCCTGTATGCTATACTTCAGGCATATCTTTCTCTCCAGCCGTCAAATGCTTTATAGAGCCAAAATACCCTGTACAGGAGAACAAATCTTTATGTCTTCCAAGACAGCCCTATAATGAATGCCCTTAGTTGAATCATTATGCGAAATAATCAGCAGTGCCTTAAATACCCTGATATGGGCTGAAGTAAGCGTAATGCAGTATGAAGTACACAGCTTTTCCCTGAAGAATTGTTTCTTTCATCTCCAGCTTAGTAAGTAGAGCTGGGGACCTGCTGGAAGCCTGGCTTGCATGTTAACTTGCCATGAACAGCACACAGCTGTCCCATGCCGGGGTGAGGGCTGGCTCCAGGCTGCTGTGTGGAACAGAGACATCCTTTAGATAAGCATGGAAACAAGGGGTTAGGTTTACTTAAATGATGCAGTTTTGATAGCCAGCAAGATATATTTTTAAGCCCAGTTCCAGGCTTTTCAAAAATCTCAGATTCTTTTCTTTTCCAAAATTCTCTGAAGCTTCTCAAGAGGAATGAAGCAGGTTTATTTGATTCTATTCTTATGCTTGGGCTTAAGAAGTTAGCTTCTGAGTTTGCTTCCTTAACAGGGCAAGAAATGCACATTAAAGAAAATGTTAACTTGCTGATAATCATCACTTTCAAGAGCTTGAAATGAGAGTACATAACAAAACAAAACACAAGTGTTGGGAGACCTGCAGAGGAGCCTGCAGGGTGGCGATATTTTTATGAATGAAAGAGTGAATGAATCCAGGCTTTTCTCAGCATGGAACTTGCTCATGATAGTGATTCCTTGCACATAGGTATTTGGCTGTGCAGGTTTCAGCTCTTGCCAGCTTTTCTGGAAAATGTATTATCTGCCTTGATGTCTGAAATTCCCTGAGGATTACCCAAAGAGAGCTCTTAAAGTGGCACTATTTTGCTAATTAGTAAGGCCAACTGTTGTCTGGCTGAATTGCCTGCACTAACAACGGGGCTCCCTCAGCCTCCTCTCTCCAATTTTAATTCTAATGCTAACAGAGCACACTGTGATTATGCTAATAATTCTGGCTTTCCCACATAAGGACATATGTGAGGTGTGCTGCATTTTCTAATTGTTTCATTCTAGTCCTGCTCATCCCTGCACATAGGTCCTATTCTGCCGAAAAGGACAGGTCAGCCTAGTTGGCATTGCCTCAGCAGGCATTTCTGGGGATAGATAGCAAAGGAGAAACAACAGCTTTAGCCATCATTTCACTGTTGATTACTGAGAAGGCCATGCATGAAATGGTAGCTGAGCACCTCAAGGGTCAGCGTTGCAACCTCACAACCTTTTTATTGCAGGGAGGAGACAAGCCTAGAGGTGGAGAATGGAAAGTGTCAAGTGGTTTGCTTGGGGTTACTGTAAGAAAACCCTGAGGGAGAGGAATTGAGAAGCTCTCAGGTGCTGGTTAAGAGCCCATCACTCCAGCTTGTTCCTCCTGGCTGAGAATGTGCCAAGAGGCTTGTCAGTAAAGCTGTCTTTTCTGAAGATAGTGGACAAATTTCTCTCTGAGAAACTGTAGCTGTGATTGAACTTCATAAGAGAAAAAAGTCGCTTCTCCTCCCAAAATAGAGAAACCAAAAAAACAGGCTCTATGTGGCAGAAATCTGGCTGAGACATGGACTTTGTACTTTTTATTATTTTTTTCCTCTTCAATAAATGGTGACATCTTTGTTTGTTTGTTTTGTAGTGGTATTAGGTACAAGTATTAAGTTGAATGTTGCGTATGAATATATTGCAGAGTAAAGATGACTGACATTAGAATGTTTTTATTGTGGTATTTATTTTAAATCTAGCCCTCAAAAATAATCTCTGCCTCATGAAGACATCCATGATTGGACACATCTGCCCACACTGAGCTGTTTTTCCTGCAAGCTGGGTGAAGCTCAGGCTCTGGTATGTGGTACTGGTACTGTATTGAATTGTAGCATCATAATTGTACTGCAGAGGATAGTTTTCTGCCAGAAGGGAAAAAAGTGGCACAATGTGCTGAAGTGCATGCTGCTGGGTCTTGTTCTGCATATGCACCTGTGTGCAGAGGCACAGGGAAAGGGACACAGCTGCAAGAAGATGATTTTATGTGAAACAGGACTGGGGCTGAGATGGACAACCGAGGTTTTGTGTTGCTGTGCTTCTCACAAGCGCAGACTCAGACTCCGTGCCCACAGTAGCTGTTCCTGCAGGAGACCTGGCTGTATTTCTGACTCTTGTGTCCCTTTGTTTTGTGCACATGACTCACCCCACCTTCAATACAGGAGTGATCAGTGTCCAGATAGTTTTGGCATTGCAGGTGGACATGGAGTCTCAAGGGAGAGCCTTTCCTTCTGCCACAATATTGTGCAGAGCCCTTCATGAGATGCTAGTGAAAAAGTGCTGAGAACCCTTTGGTGTCTGTACCCAAGTGTTGTTGCCCCTGCTGGTGATCCATCACACAGTTCTATAAATCACCTTGAGATCTGGTGATGAAAATGCACATAAAATTGACAGGATAAGCATTATTGAGAGTACTGTGAGATTCTGCTCTTGATGATAGAATTCTGTATATCATCCCATTTGGGCTGATGTCTGTAAGTAGCAGGTGTCTTGACACAAAATTTATTCTAATCTTTATGGCATTCACAACCAACAGGGCCACCAAAATACAGCTTTGGCATTGCAACTGAGTTCTGTTTTTTCTTGGCAGTTAAAACCATGTTGTTAGCAAAATAGCTGTTTGTTACAGGTTTTGTTTATAAGTTGCTTTTTTATTTCTTAATGTTAGTTAAGGACATAAAAATGAGAAGCCAAAATATAGGTATTTATTTGACTGACAGTAATGGCTCTGAGAGAAGCCATTTAAATGTTATTTACATATTATTTGAAGCCATAATAAGCGATCATGTCAATCCATAGCACCCCATTGTTATTAAAGGAGTCTGCAACAGTGTAACTCATAATGGTGTTATGCAAATCAAGCATATTTTAAAAAACTTTTGTACAAACATAACTCTAGAAGCAAGGTAGCAAAGTTTTCAACATCAGGCACACTCTTTCATTTTAAATTTAAAATACACAATCTGTATGTGTGACTAATATCTCTGCAAAGCTCTCTAATAAGGACCAGACTCAGCAAATGTTGATTTAAACACATATTTTAACATCCCTCCTGATTTAAACAAATGTTTTAGCATATAGGACTTTGCTAATGTTACCTTGCTGAACTCAAATCAACTATTACCCTAGGATGGATAGAAAATGAAAATATATTTTCTCCTCTCCCTGAAAAAAATTTTCCCTTAGAAAAGCCTTGGCATGCTGAGATTTGGTAAGGCTTGGGTGAAAAGGGGGGATAGGGTGTGATTTAATAAGGGAATGCTGGAAGATTTGAGCATTTGTAATGCTGGCAAATGACATTTTTCTGTAAATGGTCTCTGAGTATGTAGTTCTGCAGCAGTAAGTACACAGCTGAGTGATTAGCTTGGCTGACTATATGGTTTTGGAGCAAATGACTGTGCTCCAAGGCAGGTGCTCAGCTTCCTCACCAAGACATGGACTATTAGAATGGTGATGTCTAAGCTCTTTTGTAAATACACCTGAGTACAGATACTACAGGATTATGAACCTCCTTTCTCTGTGCAGAACGCTCAAAAGCCACCTGGCTGGCCAAAATACAGCCTGAGAAAAACCTAGCTCAGAGCTGTATAATCAAAGTTAATAAGAGTGCATGGGTCCTCTCCCTGAGCATGTGATGAGAATGAGGCCTCCCAAGCATCAAGTGCAACTACTGCTACTCTTCTGGGTAAAAGCAGCAGTGGCTAAGAAAAAATTATGCTAAGTTGCTGTGCAAGTGTCTCCAGGAGTCATTGGAACACATGGCTTGCCCAACACGCACTGTCCGGGGAAGGAGACCCTCTTTCTGGAAAACCTCAGTGTGATGCTAGAGGCATCTTGAAGGAAAAGCAAATCTGCTTTTCAGAAGTGTCCTGCTAAGGTGCAGAGTAAACATTTTCTTGCAGATATCCACATCAGTATCTGAGTAGCAAAGGGCTGAGTCCCACCAGAGGATGAGGAGGTATTCCAGGCATTCTTTTCCCTGTGTAGTGGGACCATTAAATGTTTCATGGGAACCCACAATACTTCTTGTAGTATGTCACTTGAAAAATTATCACAGTCATAAAATTGTCATTTAGGGTTTCCTTTGAGTCTGAGAAAATATACTCTCTCTGTTAGGCCTGTTCCAAATTTGTTTTTTATTCATTTTGTGATTTGGAATTTCTTGGCAGAGTTGTACCTCCCTATTTCTGCCACTGTTTTCCCTTCTTTTTTATGAGCACACATTCACACACATGTGTATGATTGATGAAAAATGTGTAGGGAATAGCCTTACTGGCCTAGACACCATGCTGTCAGCATTTGAAGCCAAATTTGCCTAGGAGTTGTTTCTTTGGGTTTTTTTTGGCTGTGCAGATTCCTAAAACATTGAAGAAAGCAAATCTAAAAACGTATTTTAACCAAGTGAGGGTTCATCCTTTCATTGCAGCCATCCCATGAGGTTGGGCCAGTCCATCAGGATTGGTTTATAGAGGGATTCCTGAAACTGGCTGCCAAAAAAGTGGCTTTGGAGTGTCAAGCAAGATCTGGATAAAGCTGCTGTGGTGTGTCAGCTGCACATCCTGCAGGGCACTGGTATGATGAGGAGACTGCAGGGTCTGATATGAGCACATTCTGCTGGCTTGCACTGACTCTGAACATTTGCTTCTCAGGCTAAATTCCTGTGCCTTGGGGAGCCTGCAGCCCCTACAGGAGATACTGACATAACTTTCAGTTGTGTTGATGATGGAGATCATGCATACTTTGTATTTTGTGAATGTTTGACTTTAAAATACACCTGGTTCTGTTTTGCTCTCTAATGAAGCTTGACTGCTTAGAAACAAGCTGTAACCAAAATGTCATGTGCATAAGAAGACACTTCCAAAAAATACCACCCAAACTCCAACAAAACCAATCCCAAACACAACCCACTTATTGGACACTGCTTTTGAATGTCTTCCTGCCGTTATTACCTCCATTTGACTTCCAGTCCTGGTCTGCCAAAAGATTTGTATTCCCATCAAGGCAGTTTGGAAGAGCACGAATACTCAGATAAATAAATGCAACAGGCAGCTAAGCTGCTGTGAACTAATGGCAGGACACTTGAAAGAACTGCATTTCAGATTATGGTGTCAGGTGGTTTAATCAATTGTTATATTTTATGAAACTCCTGACCATTGGGAAGGAGATTGCATAGGAGAATTTTAAAAGACTGGGAATTTCTGACTTTATTTCTGCACTGCTGATAAGCAGCAAATTTTGCAGAAGGGGGAGAAGTAACCCTCTGCAATAAAACCATTTTCATAATACCATGGGAATGAGTTATTGCTTGAGGTGAGGCACAGTTTCTAATGGCTGCCTAAGCTTTCATCTCCATCTTTCATGGGCTAGTCAGACATTTTTATAGTGCTGACACAAAAAGAGAGCATTTATGTTGCTTCCATTCTCCATCTGTCAACAGTTAGGTTAAAGTGCCACTACAGGAATACTTTTCATCTGATTTCCATTCCAATGTGGTTCATCAATATACCCTATTTGAGCCATGCCAGCTCTCAAGGTCTTAATCACATATTTTTATGCACCATTAATGGTTAGCCAATAGGAGACAAAAGTCTCCCTTTTTAATGTGAAGAGGGTGGTATTTACTTTTGTTGTGAATTTCTCTGATGTACCTCCTGTACAGTTTTCTGAGCTGTCAAGAGTTGGTTTTCTGTAAATGGTGTGAAAAGTCAAAATGTGTTAGGCCAGAGAGGAAGTGGATTTTCATTTGTCTTGTATGCGATATATCCATGAACACCAATAATTGATTAATGATTTGGGCATCAGGTAGGGGCAAGAGGGGAAGCATGGTTGTAATCCCTGTCTTATTTACAATTCCTTTCAGCCAATGAACCTAGTTTTATTAGTGGCAGAGACCATAAAAAGGTTATTTAGTGCAGAAATTTAGAGACCTTCATGAAAAAAACTTAAGGTCTTATTCTGTGCTTAGTGAAATTGTAAGGTTGGGCAGGGTAGATGTGTTAGTAACAAACTAAAACAGACCATAAAGTGCACAGATTTCCTCTTCCTGTCATTGTAAAACTCTTGTTTTGTTAGTATCCAGAGAAAGGTAGCTATAACAGAAAATCAAATTACAAGGGCAACAGTTGTTACTCATATTTTTGACACATGTTTTCTGGGCTTATATCTAGGATTATTCTTGTGACTTTTGTTTTTTGTTGTTGTGGTGGTTGTTTTTTATTTTAAATTGAGGGGTTTTCTTTTTTATTTTTTTTCCTGCTTGGTCTTTACCTTACTTGTAGAATAGCACCTAGATCCAAGTAGCCCCAAATTCTTTCACTGATGATGAGAACAGAAAAGCTATACCAGACCACTTCAGCATATCTGTTATACCAGACACGTTCCAAAAATATCCTCTTTGTGCTGAGAAAAAGGTGGTTGGGGGATGACTAACTTATTTTAAATTAGAGGAAAAAAAAAAGAAGAAACAACCCAAGGAAAGGAGAAAAAAAAGTTAGACTCTGAAGAGGGGGAAAACAATCTGTTTTTAACAGGATTTTCTTCCAAGTACTGCTGTCCCTTGGGTATGCACTATTCACTTAGACTAAATTTCTTCCAGCTTTCTCTCAGATTTTGAGAGCCTCATTTTTCTCCAGCTAATATAGTGCAGCTCATATACTATATTTTATGGGTGACTGGCTTCCAGAGGAATGTAGGTGTGAAAGACCACACAACCATGAATCTGAGTTATATGGAGTAATCACTACAGGGGAGTGTTCAGTCCCTTTCTTGTCATAGTCAGATGAGGCTTTCACACTGTGGGAGGGATTGTAAAGATCCAAAGGAGATATTACTTGACTTTGTTTCAAGTTGTTTTCAGTTCATTGGCTGAAATTCCTGGCTTCTGGAAACTTTATATTACGTTTCATTTGTTGGCCACTGGAGTGGGTATTATCACACTCTCACTCTGTGCCTGGCTTGATCTCCATGATTGGCTTTTTAGCTGTGGTCTTGTGGTCCATGTGTGTGCAGATGTAAAGTACTGTGTCTTGGCTTCACATAAACAAAAGGCTGTTTATTGTTTTTTGGTTTGTTTTTTTTTTTTGTCTCAAAAAAGTGCATTGTGTTGCATTTCTTGCTGTCAAAGTCTGTGTATTTGTATAATTAGCTGGTGCATGTGATTCTGTTTCTGAGTTTTTAAACAGCTGAGACATATGCCTGAATTTTCACAAAATTAAGAGATCAAATCCAAAATTCCTTGGGCTGTTTTTTATGTCCAATCTTGTAACTGCCTTTGTCTTGTGATATAGAGATGCAAAGGATTAAAATATTTTAAAAGTGCTTTTATTTGGGAATTTAAGACGCTTATGCTGTGGATATAATTGTAGGTTTGATCTTACGACTTTTTCATGCAGCTGGGGGCCTTCTGTTCCCTCAGCCAATCTTTCATTGTTCCCACTAGGCAGTGACCAGAGTGCTATTAGAAATAGGAACAAAAAAATGAATTTTACGCCTGTTTAATTCATATCTACAGCTTTCTGCCTCTTAGTTGTGCTTCTTCAGTCCTCTTCTTGTATTGTTGTCCACCCTCTGTTACCTCCCACAATGATGATTAATGGAATGCTCTACATCTTTTTTTGAACTCTTGGTTTTTCCTCTTAGTTCCTGATTATTTTAATTCTGCCAGACCTTTTTTCATATCCTTTCCTCGTCTGCCTCTAATCTACAGTATATCATTTCTCCTACTCCAATCCCTCATTTCCATTCCTATAACGTTCCTTGTCCTTTCTTGGAGCCTGGGCTGAGCACACAGACCAGTTAAAATGAAAATATACTTTCCAGATTTTAGTAGCCTAATTATTTTATTTTAAATGAAGCCGAGACATCAATCAGATTGTTCTCTAAATCCCAGTCACATCAGCAGCTAAATGAAAATATCAGTTATTCTCTGCCATTCCCAACCCACTTGCCTTTAAATGGTATTATCACAGCAAATATTAGGAGTTTAGACATGTCCATAGTCTTTTGTTGAAAAGCTCTTGCAAACAAGGCAAAGGAGATGCATCTGAAATCCTAATATCTTGTGAAATATTATTAACAATGGGTCTGGCACATGTGAGCGTTTAGACAGGAGGCTGTCAGATCCCAGGAGGTTGAAAGTGAGAAATATTTGAAAGACAAAGAGCAAATCGTAGAAATGGGAAGCTAAGGAAAAATAATTTTTTTCAGGCTAAGCGGCGCAGGCTCCTGGGGCTGGTTCTCATTTCTGACACCAGTTCACTTCTCAGGTCCAGCCAGAGATTTCTAAAGGGCTGCACAGGGCTTGAGCATGACAGTGATCAGATCCTGTTCTCCCTGACAGCCTCAGCTTTTGTCAGTCATGAGTGCCCAGAGTTAATAGGGACGTTAATGAGAGCTGTGGGTGCTCAGCTCTGCCTAAAACCAGATCCAACTCAATAAATGTGTGGCCACATTAGAAATATTTTCCTTTCAGACCTTAAAAGATTCCTCCCCTTCTATCTTCTTTGCTAACCAAAGAGAGATACTGCAGAAACTGAAAGTTCTATAGCTGGAAAAGCTGCCTTAAGCATGTGGACACATAATATAATCTGCTTAGAAACTTCTCTGAGCCTTTGAAGGCCCTGTGGTTTCACTCACTGAGGAAGCATGTAATAGATGTTAAAACCTCTTTTGATTTCAGGCTTCTCATTGAAGGCAAATCTGTGAGTTCTCTGACTCATGGGGAGGGATGTTCTTCCAGAGGCTGATTTGTTGACTTTTAGGGGTGTTTTGTGAAACAGATTTTTTTGATAATTTTTACTGCTTCCATCCTTTTCTGGCCTCTCTGCAGTTTACACTAGATTGCTTCTCCTACTCTGACCTGTTTTCTCTGTAACTGGGAGAACAGAGGAAGCTGTGAAGTATTTAGGCACATCAGAACTACCCTCTATGTAGGGAAAGACAAATTAAATAGGCAAAATGACTATAAGGGAGGATGCTGCAGAGGGTGAAGCAATTTGTAGTCAGTCAGTTACAGAGGTAGGAGTATAATTGTCCCTCCAAGTCTACTACAGTGCTTTCTTTTTTTTTTCCCCAGTGGACTATGCTTTCTCTTCTTGTACCTACATACCTTATTGACAGTGTATACTAGAGGACAGTTTTACATCAGGGATTAATTCCATTTATTTTTTCCCTGAGCAACTTGCTGCATTTTAGCTTACCATGTTAATGAACCAAAAAAGTCTGAAGTTTTGTTACTTCTATTTCCCTTTTAATATATTGCTATTTCTGTTTTTATTTTTCCTCATTTTTTTCTTCCACTAAACTCCAAGGGGATGAAGGTATGTGAGAAATGACATTAAGAGCTTTTTCAAACTTCTGTGTAATAATAATAATAATAATAATAATGATAATGAGATTTGCAATGGGCTTCTAAAGGACACAGATCAGAACCACTTACCATAATGACACTACAAAGTAATGAAGATTCAAGTGGTTCTTATTAGATATGAAGCTCTTTCAGAGAATCCAAACTCGCCTAATATTCTATTGCTAGAGGAGATGTGGGAATTGATGCTGTGAAATGTTTGTTTCTCTTTTTTGTTTCTCTTTTTTGTTTCGAATCCAGGCAAATCTGTTTGGATGTGTGGGACTCCACGTGTGCATGCTGCGACTCTCCCTCCCATTAAAGCTTTAAATAAATGTTCTAGTAAATTTCCATTAAAATAAATAGTAACCACATTTAATGACCAGTTTGTTTGAGTGTTAACAGCCTGTAAGCCAACAAACTCATCATTAACTGGTGATAACTTCTCTCCACTTGTTTAAATAATCCCTTCACATCAGCCCTGTTTGTATTAAGATGCCTGTGTAAAACTTCTGTTCGATTCTTCCTTTTAAAATTTTTTTTGAGACTATGATATCTTTTTGGTCTGTTCTTCTTTGATTGTTCCACTTTCCACTACTAGTATTTTCTCCTTATTCATTAAGATAGCATTTTTATTTTCTTCCATATTTTTTTCCAGATTTATCTTAAAATCTCTGCTTGTTCAATGAATTAGGTGACAAACCCCTAGGGATAAATTCAACTATGGAACATAAAACTCACAAATCAGTGGAGCTGTAGGCTACATCCTGATTATGTACAGAATTCAAATGAGCTTGGGGAACCCATTTGTGTGCTGTTAGAGGAAGCAGAAATCATGTCCCCAGTCTTGCAAAGATACCAATGCCTTTCTGCAAGTCCAGCAGAATGATTTATGCATAGACTTGCATCACATTTGCTGGTCTAGAATCTGTGTGATTGAGGCCTAATTTGGCTGCAGCATTTGTTTTATACCACAAACTGTCTTGGCTTCATCCTGTGGAAGGAGGATGAGAGTCAGTTCAGTTTGAATAAATTTTGGCCAACACTCAGATTAAAGTTGAAAGTCACTTTGCATGATGTATTTTGGGGAAGGAGGAAAGAATAAAGCATTTTTTGTGTTCATTTTCTCTGAATGATTGCAGACTAAACTGGTAAGTAGTGGTGGGCAGCAGTTCAGGAAATTATCTATGTGTCTTCTTACCTCAGAACAGGATTGCTGAAAACTGTGTGACATCTGGCTTGTCTGTCTGACCTCTTCTTGAAAGATCTCCAGGAGCAGCTGCCCTGGTTTTCTGCTCTTGCATTTATTATTATTATTATTATTATTATTATTATTATTGTCAACGCCAGTCTGGAATTCTCTTCCTCCAGTATAAGGTTGTTTGCTGGCTCCAAGGATACAATGAAAAATGATTGCTTCTTCTTTACAGTAACCTACCATGGACTTTAAAATGTTTTCCCATCTCCATGGAGTTTTATGCACTTTAGACTAAATAATCATAAACATATGCCCATCTCTCCAGTTGAATGACAACTTTCTTTAAATTCAGCGTTCAAAGCTGTATCTGGTATGCAGCTAAGATCTAGCTATAGATATAAGACCTCTATGGATATAAAAAGATTGTTTTAGAAGATATTGTTAGAAGA
>VWYI01025662.1:5943-21060 GCA_013399455.1 Anthoscopus minutus | reverse complement strand
ATTTAATAAACTAATAAAAAATAGTTTGAATTTTCCTGTAGACTACATTTGTGCTGTCTCTGGACTTGCAGATGCTGGCAGTAAAACCCATTTATATTTAGGTAACAAAATATATATTTGTGTTATTGATTTCATGTTTATATCTTACTGTACAGTTCCTGATTCTTGCCTTTCTGATGGCTCTGATGGAAGCAAGTCTCTTCACTGCTGTTATTGTGTGTGACACACCTCCAGGCACAGAGCTGGGAGAAATGGGTGGGTTTAAAGTGCCAGTCCACTCTGCTATTCAGAGACCAAGCTGAACTAAATATGCTTTTTAAGACTGTCGCCTAGGGACCCTACACTGAAGACATACTTTTACCTCTGTGTAAACATCCAGTGGAATGCATTATAATTCCTAACAAATGTGTGCTACACATTTCTTGCTTTTTTCTTAATCTTGTAATCTTGAAATTTCAAAACCTCTTGCAAAGGTGTCAAGAAATGTATAAATCAGAGTGTTGTAACTAACATTTGAGTAGATTTATTGGCACGTATGATGAGTTTTGAAAACTACCTGAACTCTATTTAAATTATATAAATCACATGCTAATACTAAAAAAAAAGTTACTCAATTTATTTTAATAATACAGCTACAATACAATATATATCATGGAATAAGTTGTTTCTGAGTAGCAGAAAATAATATTAACAGAAAATCTGACAACACTAATTAAGGAGATTAAATGTGTTTCTGCCATTAATCTCACTTTCCTTAGTTTGGGGCCTTGACAAATTCATCCTAATAGCATTCTCTCTCCACCCTGATTATATTCCTGTGAAACAAAGTACGTCAATACTTAAGAAAAAAATATCTGAAACTTAGACAGATATTCCTTCTTAATTGCATATCCATCACAGTGCAGCCAATTAAAATACAGAAAACCATTTAAAACTAGTCAAGTCAATAAAAGAAGTTTTGGTGGACTGACCTCTGCTTGCAGCCAGACACCCATCCAGCTGCTCTTGTGGTCTTCCTCCTCTCCTGACTGGTGGGAGAAAATAAGATGGGAAAATCCACAGGTCAAAATAAGGACCAGGAGGTCATTCACCAATTACCATCATGGACAAAACAGACTCAACTTAAGAAAAAATTGTTTTATTGACACTTAAAAGAGAGCTGAATTGTGAGAAACAGAAACTGACAAAAAACTGCTCCCTAAACGCCATTTGTCTCAGGATGATGGTTGTGGAACATCACCAGCAATAATGTGAAATATGAAAAGTTTTTCAAAGCTATTTTAACTCTACCAGGGTCCCGTCAATAATGTGCTAAATAAGAAAGCTCATTCAATTCACTGTTTCATTCCCAACCTCTCAAGGAACAGCGGTTGTGGTCGTCTCTGCTGCCTCATTCTCCTCACACTTGTTTAGCAGAGTTTGGTCTATTTGTCCTGTAGCCAAGGACTCTAAGTACTGACTGACTGTGCAGTTGTACTTCAGGATAATGAATAACTGGTAATCAGTATCTCCTTTGTTGCCCATGATGGCATCCAGAAGTTCATTGTACAAGTATTGGCTACAAATACCTCTCTAATGTTTTCTACTTAGTTTTGAAACAACTGGACTTAAAATTGTATTTTGTGTTTCAGTGACACTGTTTGCACCAATATAACTTCAAGTATATTGTTATTTGGCAAATACTTTATTTTCAAAGGTTTATAAGTTAGTCACTAACATAACACCTAAGGAAATTTAGTATTCATATCTTGAATGTAGTAACAGAATATTTTTCCCAAGAAGGAAAAGGCAACATGTTCATTAAAAATCTTGAAACCTGCTAAATTAGTATTAAAATTTTAAATGTTAAGGTGAAAGACTGTGCCATATTTTAAGGATAACAAAAACCCCTTGCATTTCAATAAATAATATCACCATGCACTTACAAAACAAGCATCTGTAACTCTTTTTTCCCCTGACTTCTCTATGGCTTTCTTACTGCACCAGGGACAGATCCTCAGCAGCTGTAAACTGTCTTATCTCTGACTTCAAGAGATCTGTGAAAGCTTTTAATAGTGAGGATATGCTGCTGCTTTTCTATGTATTTGTCCTTCCTGATGTATTCCACAGTCTCACATAGAGAATGTAGAGGAAATGCTAAGCTCACTTCAAACTAGCACTATTGGCAGTACTCTTTTATTAGAAATGCTTTCTCATTAAATATCTATTATGTATAGCACTTCTACCACGTCAAGCCATCTTTTTTACTATCACTGAGAAATTATCTGAAATGGTTTATAATTCACACATTGACTAAACAGCGCTAGTATCCCAGTGACTCCTCAGGATGAGTCAGTTGTCAGCACAAGCTGAAACTCTCCACTGGGAATTTTATATGTAGAATTAAAGGATATCATCGGGGGAAAAAATACTGGTTTTGTATGCTTTGATTCCAGGTTTCTTTTTTTTTCCCTGTGTTTTTGTGTGTAACCTTGTTTTTACCACTTTACTGTGTCCAGATGATGAAAAACAATTTCATATTTACTGACTCATGAAAATTCCCATTAACTTCTTCATAATCTAGATTTGATCATAAAAATGGCTTATCAAACAAGGGAAGATGACTTTTGGGGAATCTATTTAGTTCTTAGTGCCTAATTGCTGAATCACAGAGCCAGAATACCAGATAACTTCTGTCAGGCCCTGCACAGGAGAGGTCCAGATACAGATTAGCAGGGATGTTATAGATCAGGATTGAAATGCATTCACAGAGCTCTGCAGGGAAGTGTATGTAGCATCTGCTAGTACCATGTCTGGCATCTTTAACCACTGCTATAAATTCTTTACTTGAACAAATAGAGTAGAAATTCACTCCAAGCCTCAGAAAATCTCTATCAATCCACCAAAGAGAAGAGAAACTTAAATCCAACAGCCAAGCTGAAGACCTATGTTTCACACTCAAAAGCAGAGACACTAATGAAAACCAGGCAAAGAATATAATCTATATATTGAACATACTGTCTATAGCTTTTGTAGTTGTAGTTTTTCCTCCCAGTAGTGCGTGTGGTTTAATTCAAAAAGTGAAACTAGGAGTGTAGGTGTAAAAAATGCAGATATGTTTTGCATCTTCATTGGTTTGCATAAATAAGACTTGCAAATTAATTTTTAAATGATTTGCCTAATATGTTGTATGTCTCTTGGATATGTTGTATGTATCTTGGGCTCTTTTTAAAAATTCATTGAAGAATTATTTGAGAGGATTACACAACACTGGGAAAAGGTGTAAGATCTTTAGAAAAGAGATTGAAGTCATGGATGAGGAGAGCTACAGTACTGTTAGTGTCGTATGCACCTTAAATTGCTAAAACTACCTCGGAAAAAAAGATGTGAAGATAAAAGTGTCTCTGTCTTCCTTCCACCTCTCCTTGTAAACTGCACCAGGAGCACTGTGAGGTCTATTTTGTTTGTTTCAATAGCAGCCAATATCCAGATGATGAAAGAAAAACTGAAGATTTCAGTAGTGTAACAAGACAAGCCATTTCGCACAACCTCCATGTTTTTATGTGATATGCTTTTATACATTCATGTCAGTCAGTTGTTGAAAACTGAAGCTCACTTCTGATATCTTCTCTATGGAGGGTTTTGATTTCTCACATTTCTATGAAAGGCGACACACATTTATCTTCCATCTTAGTTAAAGACAGTAGTGTATCTTAGAGGATTATTTTTCTTTCTTTTACATAAACTGAAGACCAAGTTAACAGACATGCTATCAAGGGCAGAACTGAGAACTTGGAGTAGAAGATGCCTAGACAGAATTATTCTGAGACAGCACAATGCAAGTAAGCTTCTTCATTCACATATGTAAATAGTACAATAACTAAGAAATTCTGAAATGCTAGTACCATGCGATGCAAGGGAAGTACAACTAAAACTTAGTGTAAAATATTCCAGGTCAATGGAATTACAAACTGATGGTAAAGTTCTTGGTAACTTGCAATTTTTCTAGACGAAAAAGGGAATGCATATGTTTGTGTTAAGTTTTGTTTGTTATTTTTTTTATAGATATGTTATTATTTTAAAATTGGAATAATCAGTTCTTTATGCTTTGTGAAGGAGAGGCTTAATATTAATTCCAGGCCTCTGAGAAAGTAAGTTCTACTTTCAGGTGCATCTTCAGAGTTTGTGGTAAGATGTATGAAAGCAACAGTTATGAATTTCTTAGAGAGGCTTGTGCATTTATAAAAACCACTTATGATGGCCCTCAATATAAAGATACTACTGCTCAGAAAAATTTAGATATGGCAAATAATTGCAGCCCAGGTAGAAGAGGAAAATGGACTTATGGCCTTGAAGACAAGGGTCCAAGATATGAGGAAATACTTAGAGGTACAAGATCAAGTGTGAAGTTGTGTGGATGTTGAGAATGCTTTGTTACCGTTAATTCCTGATATTTACATGTAGGCATGTGAAGGAACATGTAGATCTGTCTACGTTTTTGCAATTCCCTGTGTTTTTCATTATGTTATTTTTTATATTTATATTTTTATNAATTCCCTGTGTTTTTCATTATGTTATTTTTTATATTTATATTTTTATAATGTATATACATGTATATGTTTATATTGTTTACATATAATTTAGTCATAATATTGTAATATTATGAATGATTCTGGGATATTTCAAGATGTTCTGTGTTTAAAAACAAAAAAAGAGAAAATATAGTAGTGGGTGATTACTGTTGCTGCAAAAATGTAAATTACTGAGCTTTTTGACAACTGCTAGCTAAGTATGTTAGGAGAAGAACTAACTCCTCAGTTAGCTTTCACAGTTACCTTGAATTGGAAGATTTCCCCCTTTTTTTTCCACTTTTCTAAATTTTCCATTTTTCTAAATGTTTGCCTTATTTTCTACACCATTTGTGTCTGAAAGCAATAGCAAAGTATGGCAGTATGTAATGCAAGACACGTGCAAAAACTCAATAAAGTCCCAGATGACACTATAAGTTCCCATCTTTACAAGTGTAAGTTAAGAGGTTTGTGGAGTTTAAAGGAAAGAACAGTTAGACTGACCTGTGCATGAGAACAAGGAAAAGGAGAAAATACAGGCTCTGTGATTGTGGTGCAGAGGTTAAGTGAGAGAATGATCTGAGGATGATGGTAGACTTTCATGAAATACCACTGAAAATTCCAGACTACTTTGACAGCTATACAAAACATAACATGGGGACTCTGTATGTAACTCTGAATGTGAAGAACAAAAAAAGGAAAAAAAGGAAATGTATCACATTAGGAGAGACATTTCTACATTACACTTCAGCCTAAGGACTGGAAAACACCCACTCAAACCCTTTAAATAACAGACTTTTTTTCTGTCTTGCATACTGTAGACATGGTTTCTTAGTTTTGAGTTTTCATTCATTTGGAAAGCATTTTACTAATGGTCACTTGGAAAAGCAGAACAAAACCTTGAACTGATAGGATGCTACTTGGTCACTGGGTAAATAAATATTTATATCCTATTTTGAAAATACACACAAATTTATACTGGACAGTATAATGGTTTGAGGGGAAAAACAGCATCATCAGGTTCTATCAGCTATATATACATTTTCAGTACTTTTAAACGTGCATGAAATGACTTTTTTAAACTAATATAAAAGTCTCAAATCTAATGAGTGCATGCAAAGGAAATATTGTAATGCATTCAGGGGCAGTAAAACATTATTATAGAATGAGACCCCTAATATTTTAATGTATCATTGATTTATTCACAGTCACTGATCTCAAAAAAACCCACAAACCCTCCAGCTTTTATTGTACAGTTTTATATGTCACTGTTCACTTTGAACTTTTTGGTGACCTCTGTGCTGCTGTATGAATCTATAGAGCTAATTAACATAGAGGTACTAAGATTTTCAACATCTTTTGTTGTTTCTTTAAATAAGTTATTTCTAGATAGAAACAGAGTTAGTCTGAATTCAGGTACCATTCAGGGGAATATGGTTGAAATTCTTTTCTCTTTAAAACAGGTTTATCAACTTTGTTGTTGCTTATATACCTTAGTAGTATGTAAATCAGTGTCCAAACAGCTTGTACTAATTTCTCTGAAATCATTTTAGGAGTTAAAATCACACCAAAAGTTATTTAGGATTACTGACTTTTCAAAATTAAACCTTGGAATTTTGTCTCTGAGAATGCAAATTATAAACTGGCCATTGAATTAACCTAAGAGAACAGTTTTTAATCACTGGAGATATGATTGACAAGGCTTCAGAGTCTAACAGATACAGGGAAAGGAAAACTTTAGTCAGCTTTCTGGTGAAAATTGAGGAGTTTATGAATTACCTATTAAGCAGTTGTTTGGAACTGCAAAGCACTGATTTTCATGACTTGGATTTTCTTCTACTTCTAAGCAAGTTAATTTGCATTACAGGGACAAATTCGAGGCCATTATTGTAATTTTCAAAGACAATAAATTTCCTACTCCTTCCATCTGCCTCTTTGACTTCTTCACTTTAAAAAAATGAACAGAGAGATATATTTGCATCTTCAATTTTTAAAAAATCTATTCCTACACTGGGAGAAAAAAAAGATAAATGTTACATATATCCTTAGATCAGAAATTATTCTAATACTTGCAAACTCAGAGTCTCTAACAACAGAAATCAATGTACAAAAGTAATGAAGAACAGAAGGCTTAGTGTATTGTAATTAGATAAATGTTATTGGTAAAAATTCTGGGATCTCTGTGTCTAATGAACCAACAAAATAAGAGCCTGGAGAGGAAATCTGGAACATGAAGCCTGTGAGTTTAAACGAGGATATGAGGTGAGCTAGATGGGTGTAGGCTGAAGTTATTTGTGTGCTGTGGCTGTGTCTCTGCGCGTGGCACTGAGTGTGCCATTAATGCTGCCCGGTGTTGGTCCGTGTTCATCTGGACCAATACAGAATCAGAATGCTTCTTGGCGTGAATTTGGCCCATGCCATTCAAAGCCCTCCCCAATACCCTCCCTGGGTATGATTTGACAGTTTGGGTCTCAATTACTAGAATAGATAAGGCTGTGCTGCTTTGGCATGCTCCCTCTGGCTCTACAGCCACCCCAGCAGGCCTCCTGCCATTCCCCAGGGCCTGCCAGATGCACCTTTGGGACCCTGCTCTACAAACGCCATTCTTATGAAGGGCTGAGATGTAATTTGTGGATATTTCATAGCTGGAAAGCAAAAAGCAGAGTCATGGTATTGAGGAGGCCAGGAGATGACTACTCTCTTTACAGTCTGCAAGAAACTGAGTGAGAAATGGAGTTCAGATCTGGCTAGATCTTCCTTCTTCATCCATCACTGGATGGTCATACCTATGACAGGACTGGCTTGCCTCCCTTTCCAAGACTGATGATCAGACACTTCCACACACTAAGGAAGGGCAAGCTACATGTGTGCCTGCACCTTTTTGAGGGATTGGGATCTTCAGCTGGGAGACTTTCCCAGACCCTGCCATGGGGCATGGTTTTAGGATGCTTTCTTCTCCAGAGGATTATGCCAGGCCAGGGTATAGAAACTGAGAGAGGATCTTATCCTTCCTTCTGCTTTTTCCAGTAATGCCATGTATCCTAGTGGCACAGTCTGTCTCTCACTCAAGAGTAAAAATTGTGTTTACTCTTAAGTAGCTCTATTTTGGTATCTGATCAACACCATCTGAGTCTCTGGAACAACCAACATTATGTATTGTGATATATGGGAGGGGGGAGGCTGTTAACAGAGCCTTAAATAAGGCCCTGTCCCCTTGGGGACTTTTTCATTGCTTACAGCATCAGAAAGGAGAGTTTATTTTAGAAAGCTCCACAGGAGGGCCCCTTCTCCTGACTAGGCATGAAGAGGATTTTCTTTAAAAAGGATAAAAGAGGATAGCAAATGATTAAAGAGTCTAGCAAAGGAGGCAAGGCAACTAATTGAAAATCAGGAGCAACAAGGCCTTGGCAAAGTCACATTTTTCATGTATAGCAGGAGTATTTGATACAGTGCACCAAGCAGAGGTGATGAGCCTTGATAAGATGTGGCATGGGGCATATTATTATTTGCATGTAGGGTACGCTGGTAATGAAAAGCTAAGGGGAGTTTGACACATATGGTGCTGAAGAGATGTGTGTCTAAGTGTCCTAGTTTAAGCCAAGGACAGGATTAATTTTTCACTGCAGATGAGGGGGGCTGGAGCCTGGAGATGTGTGGTATGTCTAAGTTGTTTTTTCTATACTATATACATCATCTATTAGGTATGGAAATAGGAAGTGGACAAGGAGTCTCTCTTCTCAGAAGAACTGGACGTGACTTCAGGAAGAAGAAAAAGATGGTGCATAGTGGACATTTTGTTTCCTTTCTGGGAAAGATGAATAGAGCGGCGTGGAGGTGCCAGCTGTGGTCCTGTCACATTGGTTCAGATTCAGTGGGCATTTTGCATGTGATCACTCTCTTATATATTGTTGTTAGTAGTATTGTTGATGCTATTGTTTGTTTTCAGTAAATTATTAACCCATAAATTCTGCCCTTTGTCTGTGCCTCTGAGCGGTGAGGGAAGGGGAGTGGCTGCATGGAGCTTAATTTTCAGCTTGGTTTAAACCACAAAACTGAGTAAAAAGGCTGAGGTGTGTTTATCATACGTGTGTTTCCAGCTGGATTTGCTGTTTTGAGAGAGAGAAAGGTTGGTAGTGCAATATGGCCTGTTGGTAGGTCCTTGTAATCAGCAACCACTCTTTTTATGTATAATTAACAGCTGTAAGGCCTGGGATCTTTGTTCTTTTCCTGTCTTAGAAGTCAAGCTCGCTGCTGGTCTGTGCTGTAAAGGTCTCCCTGCTGTTGTTTATGTTTCTGGTAGAAGAATTTACCCTTTGTAACTTTGTAACTTTGCAGAGTGCAGCAGACTGTGACAACCACTGTGGAATTGGGATAGCGGTGTCTGTGTCTCGTACCTAGCCCCTGAAGTACTTCTGTGGTTCTTTGTTTGTTATGTTGGCTGTACTTTCTCTGTCATGTAGGGGCTTATAGATGCCAGGGCAGTAGCAACTGAGGCCCAGTGTTTGATACCAATGCAACATAGATAAGTGTGCCACTGGGAGGTCAGAGACAGGCTAGGGACTTTATTTGACATAGTTTCTTTCAGCAGTTTTATTGGGAGGGGTTACAGTGGTATATTTGAGACAGGCAAATTAGCAGTCATAAACAGATTGTATGCTGAGCAGGGAGTGATGATGAGATGCAGAATCAAAGCTCATTGCTGGCCTTCAGAGAACTGATGAAATGAAGTATGAATCCAATCCAAAAGAGCTCTGAGGCAAAGAGAAAGAAGGTCTTCCATCTTGTATATTTGTTTGTTATCCACAGAGTAGATTTGGATCAAAAGACAATCAAACAGCCGGCAGTGATTCTGATTCACACTAACATAGAACAAATTGCCAACCTTCCCCCCCCCCATTTAAGAAGTACACACTCTTCCTTTAATTTCTTCAAAGGAAGAAATATTAGCAAGGAAACCTTTTAGTAGATTGAGTCAATGTTGTTTTCCTTTATCTTGCTTGGTCCTAATGATAATACAGAGCATTTAACAGCATTGTTGATCAAAGAGTTAAAGTAGTGGGTCTTTTAAAAAGTGTCAGTGAATATTATAAATGGAAATAAAATTGCATGCATGTCATAATACTAATGGCATTAAAGAAAATAAGTAAGTTTGCTGATGATACTATATTGACACTCTGAAGGGCCAGGAGGCCCTGCAATGACACCTTAATAAATCAGGGGTCCGGGCAATATCTAAGTGTGGGAAAGTTCCTTATTCTGCACCTGGAATGGGGCAATGTGGAAATGATTTTCTGAGCCTGAGAGAGTTTTTCAGCCTGACAGTGGATGATCTGTTCCCAAGGGAAAATCTTATGGGAACATTCTCTTTCAAGGACTGTTTTTAGAAATAGATTTTGGTTCTCAAAACAATGTCACACAGTTGTTCTCAATATATTTTTCTCTTATTCCATCAGTGGTACCAGATATGTGGTTCCTTTGGCCAATCATGTTGACCTGTATTGGAACACCTTATAAAAAGGGTTACAAACCCCAAAATAAAGGCTTCCCTGCCTCATCTGAGAGAAAAATCTTGCTTTGTTTGTAAGTCCATTCTTCTATTTCGTGTCCTCTAGCGACAGGGCAACCCTCTTTGTATGGACAGACTGGGCAATGAGGTGCTGGAAAGCAGTGCCACAGCAAGGGACCGGGGGTCCTGGCCCCTGACAAGTTGAACATGAGCCAGCAGTGCCCTGGCAGCCAGGAGGGCCAGTGCTGTCCTGGGGGGCATCAGGGACAGCATCACAGATGGGCAAGGGAGGGAATTGACCTGCTATCATTAAATATGAAGTGTAATATTAATTATTAATATTTAAGTTATATTCTAGCTTACAGCAGACTGGGCTTTACATTTCTCTGTGAATTTAAGTTTGTTCACAGTAGGTAATACTTACTGAGCAATGTCTAGTGAAATTTTCCACATGCGTACTGTAGCAACCTGCTTAATTTGGATGCCCAGTGATTTAGAAAACAGTAATTTTTCCATCAACAACCAAAACTGTACAAATATATAAATTAGTGATTTTTAAATTTGTGACCATATTTAGATAAAGCAATAGATGAAGTAAGACAGACATATTACTTGACTTTGTTAATGATGAATACATGTTTCATTCAATACAACTGAAAATGAGGATCAGTGCTTAAGCTAGCAAAAAGTTGAATAAGTACTTTAAAGAATAGAGACATGATAAATTTTAACATGAAATAGAAGTAATGAGATTAAGGTGACTAAGGATGGTGAGGCTTAGTAACAAGTTGCCTGAAGAAGATGTAGATGCCTTATCCCAGGAAGTGTTCCAGGCCAGGTTGGATGGGGCTCTAAGCACCCTGATCCAGTGCCTGGATGATTTGGACTAGATGATCTTTAAGGTTCCTTTCAACATAAACTATTCTATGATTTTATAATTAAGTGCTGACAGTTCTTAAATACTAAAAATCAGGAAATGAGTATTAATATCCTGGCCAGATTTATTTAAATATTAAATAGATTATAATGTTGATTTACATTTTACCTAAGAAAATAATTCAGGATATTTAATATTAGAATATACATTTAAAAATTTAGCAAAAGATTTTATGGGGGCACCCATACATTTTTTAGCTAACATCTGTGTACGTTCCGGGTAAATTTACAGTTTCTAGGGGGCTATCCATAGCTACCTGTTTCCCACAAATATTCATCATTTTTAAGTCTTTGAAGCCCAAATTTTATTCTCAAAGACAAGAAGTCTTATTTATTTTGGGATTATGCAAACAGAAATGAATCTCAACACAGAGTTAGAGATAAATCTGCAAACTGGTCTAAGGGATGATGAAGAGTGTGTCTACTGAATTTGCCAATGTCACAAGTTTAGGAGTGGCCACAAGCAACTGGAATATTAAGTGAATTCCAAAGTCATCCTGAAAAACTGAGCTTTTCCCTCAAGAAGTCAAGAAGAAACCTTAATTATCAGGAAAAGATGGAACAGCTTGAAGATGTTTAGAGATTAGTAGAATGGAGAATATGAGCTGAAAGTCTTCAACTACTGCAAAGACTCCTGCCAAAGAGTAATGTGTTCTTTTTGATGAGATTGAACAGCAGGAATTAAGGCTTTATTGAAAGACTTTAAACTAGCACTCTATTTCCCCCCAAACAATAAAAATCTGTAAGGATAAATCTGTAAGGATCTTATAGAACATTCCCACAATTATGAACTTTTGGGATATCCTGTGTTAATGCAGTCTTAATATTGTGATTTTGAGTGGAGTGTTCCCTAATGCAAATGGCAATTGCTTATTTTCCCCTACCATGTTATGTTAAGAAGTGAACACTGAGTAGTGAAATCCTCTCCTACTTGCATTTTCCATAGCTCTTTTAGCTTCTCTGTCAGCTGTATTGCTGGTTCACTTGGCATTCTTCTGCGTAGTTCAGCAAGAAGCTGTGATGAAATACATAAGGAAACATTCCTTTTAGCTGATATAATCAATTATACGTAGTACATTTGAAAGCATGGCAAGAGATAAAATGACAAGCTAATTTTAAGGATTGTATTGTGACCTCCAGGTACTTGATTTCAGCAGTGGAAATTCTTATCTTTCAAAACCTGTGAACCTTTAGAGACATTAATTCCTGAAGCAGTTACACAGACCTCAGTGAGCTTTAGGAATTATATTAGATTCTTGTTTTTGTTAAAGTAGCAGGGAATGTAATGCAGTCTTTCAGATAAGTATGTTGTTTGATTGCCTTGAAAATGTCTGGTGCGATGAATCTATGTGTTTAGTTTTCTTGTCAGCTGGTGTTTATTGAAGGTGCTCAGGGTGGCTTGCTCTAGGGTAAAACACCAGATGTGCTGAATTTCTGTTACTTTCTTGCAATTTGCCATCATGAAAATGGATATCCTTTTGTTTAGCGTGTGAATATTTTCACCTCAGCTTGACATATTGTCTGTTTTACGGCTGTCATTTTGTTACCTATCACAAGTGAGATTTTTCCTACCTCTGGGCTCTTCAACATCTATATTTATCTCATAGGGAAGAGGATGGCATTCTCTGATATTCACCAGAATGTCCATTCTGAACTTTTTACACTTCTCAGGGAAGTTCAGCCTCAGGAATTAAACAACAACAACAAGAACAAGAAATTCCTAGAAGTTCAGTGAGCCACTAACCAGTTTCATAAATTGATTTGCAATGCAAAAACTGTCCTATCTTACTGAATCCTAGCCATGTTAGGGTATCTTGCTGATGTACCCTTTCTGAAACAAGAGATTTTGAGTGTCAGTGTACTTGGAGTTGGAGAGATGTATTTCTAACATGGTGAGATACTTCCTGGCTATAAAGGTCGTTTGAAAAGCACATAGAAATTGCTGGCTACTGTTAGTAGAGGGAAAGTGTTACAGCAAGAAATTAAAAGAAATTAAAAGAAATTCAAAGAATGCTTCTCCTGAGTTTGTAAGAATTATATTGTCCTGACTCTCAGTACTTCTCCCCTCTTTTTGGATTAATTACCTTACCCCTTAATATTGTAAACATTTTTATTAATACCTTGAATTTCAATAACATGCATGAGGTAAAGTGCAAGTGTGTGCCTGGTAGAAATGTGTTTTGAATGTGTGTCTATCAATAAAGTGGATGTATCCTAATGCACAGTTAATGAGTTTAGCAAAGAAAGACAAATAAAGGAAAATGTAGCCATTATGCGCACATATATTGGAACTAAGTACCAAGAAGCTAAATGACAATGCTGTCATAATAAATAGCTAAAAATAAACCTAGAAATTATCAGGATTACCAACAAAGAGGCTTCTATTTTAAGGTAAGTCTAAAATGCAGCTAGTAATTCATTGTCTTTCAGTAAAGATTTCCTAGGTCTTTGTCCAGACTTACTGCCTCAGACATATGACAAGAGCCCAAACCTCAGCCTGTGTTTCAGTCTGTGGATGTGCGGAGAGTTAGCTCTGGCTAAGTGCCATATACCCAACCTCTCTCTCATTTTCCCATCTGTGAGATGAGGGAGAAACCAGGATGAGAAAAATTACAAATTGAGATAGAGAGATCATTTAACAATTATTGGTGCAGACAAAGCAAACTTTGAAAGAATTACTTCAGTTTAACCACAATTCAACAGATTCAGGTAGTGCTAACATATGCATCCCCCTTTTCGCACATTCAGCTTCACTCCTTCACTCCCAACACCTCTACCCATCCCCTTTCATGGCACAGGAGTGGGGGTTGAGGATGAGGATAGGACTGTATTCTGGAGGTGGCAGTTTTTCTCCGCTGCTGCTTCTCATACAGTTTCCTTGCCCCAGGGTAGGTTACTTCAGGAAACAAAAATCTATTCTAACATTGTCTGCTCCATGAACTGCAGGAAAATCTCATCTCTGTGATGAGTTACCTCCTCTCTTTTTTTTCCTCTGGCATGCTGTTTCTAGAATTTTCCCCCTCTGTCTGTCCATGATCTTTTACCTCTATCTTAAAAACATTTTCACAGAGGCACCACCATCTTGGCCCTGCAGTGGGTCTATTGCAGCCAGTTGGAATTGGCTGTGTCCAGCACAGAGCAGCCTCCGCCTCTTCCACAGCACCACTCTTTGCAGCACTGCTCCTTGCCAGTACCAAAAACTTGCTGTTTATGCCTAATGTAGGATGTAATGTCCTTCTTGTTTGTGTGTCTGAGTTGCTATACACATGTAATGAAAATTGAAATTTCTCTTATGATAAAAATTTCAGCTTTTGGTGCTGACTGTAACTGAGAATTTTAGAGTAACCAACCTATGATACCAGACTAGATCTTCACTTTTCTGTTCCACTTGTTCTTATTTGTGTAGCTGGCCAAGTGCAAGCTGTTCTCCCAGAGTGTGCAAGTCTCCCAAGGGTTTTCTCATATGCTTCTTAGAAAACCACTGCTACAAAACTGCATAGTGATTTCTCAGGCAATGTAAGACTGCATATCTCTCATAGTGGAGGAATCAAATGTATGGATGGAAATACATTATTGATTAGCGAACCTCCCTGTGCTAAGCTGCTGCTCTTGGCCTGTGTGCTACCCAGTTCTGTGATGCTGAAACTGGTTTGTAGACAGCTGCCCTTATGTTGTTGCTGTTAAGAAAAGAAAAAGAAGAAAGGTAAAAATGTCTCAATTCTTGTTGTTGCATCACTGACTTTTCCTGCAGGTATGTGGGTAAGTGGCAGGATGCCACTTTTGACACTTTTCTGCACTCTTGACAGGTTCCATTGCTGTGTTATATCCAGATTCTTTCCGTAATGGGAACCTTCCTCAGTGGCATATGGCTGTAGCAAATGTCCTAGTGTTTCAGGTTAGTGAAGCACCACATATCCATATGTTAACTGAACATTGTTGCCCTTGTGTGGTGTAGAACAACTGAACCTCAACATACTGTAAGCATAGCACACGGCATCAATCTATGTCAGATTGTTCTATGGTCAAATAAAAGTTGTCAATGCCTCTTACATATGATTTGCTTTTTTCATGTGTTCAATTCTTGGTGGAAAATGGTACCATGGAGAGGAGAGGAGAGGAGAGGAGAGG